>JAQIVE010000181.1:0-48918 GCA_034698285.1 Sminthurinus bimaculatus | reverse complement strand
ATACGTACAATAGTCAGCAAAGCAGCTCTGGGTCCGTGCTCTGAATTTTCATTGTTGATTACTAACGAACACAAGTTTATTGCATTTTTTGCCTCAATTGAGATTTGAGTTTTTTTCTGTATATGTCAGTTTTACTTAAACTGAACTTCTTCCTAAGCATCGGTTTCTCTCATCACTAACACGAGCATATTATACTCGTGTTAGTAGAGTATAATATACATGTAGGTTATACAATTTACAATCATGCCAACTTGTATACTCAAACCCAGTATTTGCTAGTATGTGTCTGACAACTGTAATCACGAAAAATGGAGTAAAAATGCCTCATTTTGAGTGTCACAAAGCTATTATTCAGTAGTAGTGGTACATATCTAGTTTTATTCGCTGTTCGTACATGGAATTCGAATCGTAAATCAAGTCGGCTCCTCTCAGGTCTCACACCAGTAGCATGTACAATACAGACACTGTGACTGTGAGACAAATGAGTTCAATATCAGGGTACATGCCTACTATCTACACACACACACATACTATGTTATGTACAGCATGTACTGCAAACAATGGCAGTAAAGTAGCAGTTGAGAGTAGCAATAGTAATATTCTTCCTATTGCTTCTTCTTTATTTATTTGACGATGCAGCCAGACATCATCAAATGAGATTTCAGTTTGTAGTTAGTTTGAGTTGGATTAGTTGAACACAGACAACCCAAAACTAACTATCGTACAATACATCTATATAAAGTATAATGGAAGTATCCTGCAGGAAAAATAATAATACAATATATAAAATAATAACATAAATAATTCTCTTGATAGAGGCGACGGATGAAATATCAGCGTTGACTGTGTGCTGTATAAAGTATGTATGTATCAGTACTACATTCAATAGTGGGCGTGAATTCCCGTAGCGGTTTTTCATCTCTCTACTCATCGTCTTTTCCTTTTTCTATCTCAATCCAAAAACCAACTACCGGTAGTTATATAGACACAAACCTAATATATTATATTGTACACATAAAGATACATAATACACATGAAACTTTCGTCGTATTTTAGTTAGATGAAGTTGATTTGTGCTACATGTTGTACGACACTCTTATATACATATGTCCCTTAATACATACCAAAACTGCTGTTCTTCATTCCTATCCTAACCTTCACATTGAAATGCACGTAATATGTGTATAATGTAATAGCTGAAGAGAGCTCTCGTATATAGTTAGTGCTACTGTTGTACAATGTTGACTGTGACGCTGATACTGATGATAAAAACTGACCATTCACCATTCGCACGCATAAATACAAAGGACAAAAGATGTGCCAAAGTAAATGGTAAATGCAAAAATAATTACACAATATGATTTGCACGTCTCTAACTTTTCTATTGTGATGGCGGGTCTGCATCATCTAAAAGGTAGAATCCAAGTTTAAGGTATTATGCAGTATGTGTAGTTATTATGATGTGCATATGTCATATTATGCATGTAGGTAGTATGTACGTATCTCGTAACTATGTCGTCAAAATTTAAGACCACTACACACAAACACACAGACAAAACACTTCCTGTATTATCTCATGTCCACAATGTCTCTACCTACTTTATATTGCATTTGCGGAAAATGACCAAATTTGAATTTTTCTACGTAATTTCCCCCCCATTTGTATTCATTTTCTGTATAGTTAGTGTGTCATCAAAGAGAAAATTAAAATTGGAAAATAAATGTGATATTGTGAGCTTGTATGTATCTGTATGTATCTGTAAATGCTAAATGCATATAAAGAATCTCCGCTCTATCCTACATTTTACCTCGACATTGACAGCCAGGATCATTTTTAACTGTCCATAAGTCATTAGAGTTGAATTAATGACTTTGTCCCATTCAATTTTACAGTGGCAGTGGCGGACTAATGTGCATAATCTATAAGCCATAAGTAAATGCAATATGTAGGAGTGACAACAGTGTAAATGTTTAGAACGTTTTAACTATTGATATTAGATTGACTTAGGCTGAGGATGCAACTAGGCACGGCAATTTTTATCCGAGACGCAAATTCTGAAGCTTCTGGGTATGTAACAGTTTTCCTGTATACATCGCGTCGTACATAAAAGGGATCTGCACATTTATAAATTTCGCGATAATGTAACCATGTACGTACATATAAAATGTACATGGTTACGTTACATACATCATTCACCTTTCTTTGAATAATCTGGGCTAAATAAATTCGTAGCATTCATATGTATATTATGAATTATTTTTGACTACTTAAATATGCATAAGATATGTGAAGCTCTCTAATGTATGTATGGCTAACGATTCTATGAATATCATACTATTCTTAATACATACATCACACGATGGTCAGCTCAAACTTCAATTATTATCAAAGATTCTTGTTGTCCGCCTCTCTCACTCTAAACTCTGTGCTTGTTTTGGTCCAAGTTTTATCACACTGGGTTTTTGCACAACTTAAAATGTGTGAAGAACATAAAGACGGCGGAGAAAAACAGGAACAAAGTACTTTAAATTGTGTACCTTGTGTACTATACATAACATGACATAAGATGTATGTAGTTACAAACAAATATGGAGATTGCTGGTACTTCTTATGTATTTATGTTTTTGTCTATTTTCAACGTGAACAGTTTCCATTTGACTAGAGAGAAAAGTACTATGCACGCAAATAATTGACATCGGAAAACTTCAAGCTATAACCTCGTCCACACCAACGTACATACATAATATATAAGTACAGGAAATTCAGACTCCTTCATTGAGGCCCAATTACGCACTGGGTCGATCTTACAAGAATTCACACATGAAACGCAGTAATTTTCAATCCACGATGGCTGATATGATGCAAAATCGGAATTTGCACGTAAACATGTAAACTTACATCTTCATCGCATGTGCATAACACGGTTACGTGTCCTTTACATTTTACATTGTATGTCTGTGTACTCGGTGATTTTCTTTTCACACACACAAACAGTTATTCTTGTTTATACGCACGATGCACAAGTTGTCTTTCCAAGATGTTGAAGTATAATTCAATTATAGGTACAGTCACATAATAATTCAGAATTCGGTTACTGTTCAATGTCAAACTAATGACTTCTTAATTCCTTGTATTTTTTTCATATACATATTCACGCATTGACTATGCCCTGAAGAGCTAGCAAGATTTTCAACTCCTCACAAATGACAATATTACTGCAATTTATTTAAGATCGTTACAAGTTGGTTGACAATGATTCTTTATCTGAATATATTCATTGCAATCACTCGAGTTCATCACCGTTGAAGGCTGCGATTTCGGTATTCATTCATACTCCGTTTGTTTTATTTGGTTGGTCTTTATACTTATACACACTAATATTTTTTACTTGTTGGTTAGATTCCACATTTTCTTGGTCAACAATCGGTCATCTAATAGGCAAACACAAAGCCAGAAAGCCAAAGCAAAATTTTGCATTGCATGAACACAACCATTATGCTCATTTGATTGACACCTTTGGTCAATTTAATGGCAAACAAATAAATTTTGATTGCGTTATATAATCATAGGTGTGTGTTTTCTTGTAAACACGATTTTACACATGTGGCTTGCGTGCTACACGGCTGCGAATTGCTATCCCTATGTTACAGAGACAGGCCATTCACAATTCCCAATGTTTCGAATGTTTTGTTATTGAGGGAATCGAGACTCGTAGATTGTATATTGTATATGTATGGCAGTAATTCTCATCGTCAATCAGAATAAGAATGAGAAATCGTTCCTCGAAATTCCAACTCGAAACCACAATCGTAAAATATCCCAAAAGTATATATAATCAGAATAATTTCCATGATTCGAACGCATGGGACTCCAATAAATTATACGAGTAATAATCATTTTATTTTATGGTCATAAGTCAGTTCTGTGTTATTATTCAGTATGTTCTGTAAATAATCAAAATGCATAATAAATTAGTATCGAAAAGTAGAGATTCAGTCTACTCTGCTTTGTATGTATATCCCCCCTCTCTAACTCTGTGGGCCAAAACATACAAAGTCAGTGCGATAATAGATTGATTAAATATTAGCTTCGCATCTACATACATATATGTGCATATTCCTAAATGTTAATGCTGTGTATTATGTAAAAGGAGCCTTTATACTTATGTAGTGCCAAGTAATAATAATAGCATGTAATAAAATATATGCAACATCTGAATTATTGTATTTGAGATGTCATTATAGATTTTCTCATTCTTTGTTCCAATTCGATTTTTGTTCCAATCAGGTCTCATACCAAATGTACATATGAGTAGATATTATGTGAAAGAAAGAAAACAAATGATTTTTTCGAAGGTAGAAGCTTACATATTACAATCTATTAAGTTCTCATACTGCACATAAATTACACAGGGAAAAATAAGGAAGAACATGTGTGTGTATAAAGTGGTAGTGAGTTTTAACCAATAATTTTACCCAGTCTACGCACCTTTATTCTTCTTTAAGTTTGAACGTATATACATACATACTGTATTGGATGATACGTCTTTATCATAATTTATAATGGTACAAACACACACATTATACATGTTTTATGTATGTATATTGTGCACATTCAAAAGTACTTACTTTTCGTATAGTATATCATTACTTCTTATGTTTGTTAAACTGAAGAATTTTAGCCGTGTATGCACATCTAATAAATGCAAATGTGTATATTATGCTAGATACACAATGTGATTATGTGACGAAGTATGTAAAAAGAAGAAATATGCACCTGCATACTTACATACTTACACACAGGTAGAGCGAGGGGTAAGGAAGATCACGATCAGAAAACGGTACATTTTACCCATCTAATGATCATGCCGAAGAAAATTTGGTCTTATACAGGATCGGACAGAGCCAACTGAAATTGAACTGGTTATCATTGTCGTATGGTTAATTATGCAAAGACTGACACAGTGAGACTACATAGGCTTTCGTACGACCTTACATAATGTTGATATGAGTATGATTTTTTGAATAAAGCTGGAAGACAACATTTTGGATGTGTATGTACCATCAGCCTTGTACTGTAAAAACTTACACATGACACCTGGATGGCGAATTTGATGAATAATTAAAAAAACATGTGCAGCTTTGACTTGAAGAATAAAAAGATGACTAAATTATGACTACAATGTGACTACAATCAACTGTACCGGCTCAGAAAGAACAACGCACAAACTTTGTGTGTACATGGAAAACAAATGTGCAACAAGTGTTTGTCGTATCTCGTGTTCGTCGTAACTAGGCAAATAGACATGATACCAGAGATTTCCGATCCAGTTATTATTCTAAACGACTTTCCTCATTGCATTTTATAATATTTTTTCAAAGTTTCTCAACTTCTCAAAGCTGGTGGGTATAAGTAACTGTACATGGAAAATACTATGTAACTTATTTTTAATTGCTGAAAACATGCGCAATATGTACAATGCAAATATGAACAAAGTTAAAATGTAAGCACTTGTACATTGTACATATATATGCGCTCATGTTCTATCATTTTTAGAACTAGAAAATCAACGCAGCGTACAACCCTTAAATAACAATACTAATTTTTATAACAATACCAACAATGGATTACATAATATAACCCAAAGTTAACTATAATAGACCCAGTATGTGCTCCATATTTTGAATATTATTATTTAATTACCGAGACGGAAACTTAGCACTTGCGATTTTTTCCATTATGCAAGATACAAGTAGTCAAGAGGAGATTGTAATTTTTTATTTTCAAGTGTTCATTCACTCTTCAGGCTAAGAGTCCATAGTATGCCGTATTTAACTAAGTATGTGCTCGTATTACGTTTTGAATTTACGCATATAAATGAATACCGTTTTGCAAATTTTAAACGAGCGATTATCATCCATTTACATACGTTTCATTGAAAAATGTAGCTCGATTTAAACTCCAAAATTGTTTGAGTTCTAACGACCCAACAATAAAAGAAAGGGAAGCGCCTTTTATATATATTTTGCCATGATTTTGCGACTTTAATAGTTCGTGAACGACGTAAAATGAGAAAACTACCAAAGATAAGTTTGAAAAATGATAACTTTCGCTGTGTAAAACTACAAGAATCATAATGTGAGGAAGGCCTATGAAGTTACAATGTATTAGTAATCCAAAATTTCGAATAATGTACATATATTAGAACATATACACATTATACTGAGGTTTAAAGATTTTAGTTCTGGTTAGTGAAAAGATGAGAAATGTAAAAGACATGGGATGTATATTTTATATCATATAAATACATACATACCTAAAATTCTTATTTTAGCCATATTATAATGAGAATCCTCCTTTTGATTCCAAAAATACTATAAACTGCCCAGAAAGTAAATACAACTATTAACTATACTATGTATGCAATCAGAGGAGTCATATACACCTATTAAACTATGTTTCTTTCCTATAATAACGTGCATAATTTGTACTCCCTTTTTACATCCTCTTCGTGTTCATTTAGAGATCATCCTCTAGTCACATTTTCATCATTATTGTTGCTACCATAATGACAGTAACCGCGTAGACGTTCATAGTAAGTATTTATATATATATATGTATATATATATAGTTTGTCCCGCTTCAAAAGCGTTCAACACACAGCGTGGAATGTACAATGAGCTCAAGTACACGCATTCAAAATTGGAGATAATATATAAAATGTATGCTTATACAAAAACGTGTAGCATTATAAAGCGCATTCGCTTACATACTTTAGCTTTGGGTTTACTTCCATTGTTGGAAGTTGGATATTGTAGTAATGCAATTTATATGGCAAAAAAGTGAGCAAAAGGAGGTACATACAGAATACATATAGATAGATAGAGAGAGCGAGAGAGAGACAGAGAGATGAAAAAAGTCTGTACAAAGCCAATGTCTCCTGTTTTACAGTTGAGCTGTTGTCGTTGTGCTGGTAACTAAACTTAATTCACATCATTTTTGGTCTTGGTGAGTACCAGTCGTCTCTCGTAGTCATCGTCATCATCCGTTTTTTTGCCATATAAGTATTCTTTGTGCATATGCCACACGCAAAATACACACTGTATTTTGCATATGAGATAATTCAGATATAGTTATACATAACATCATAACAGATATATCCTTTTGCGTATACTACTATTATTATCATCATCATCATTGTTGCACACACACACACACACACATAGATACATACAATCGAATAGGAGGGTAGAAGAAAAAGAAGAGGAACAGCTATAGCACAGACACAGAGACAGCACCCCACCACAAAAAGAAAACATCAGTATAATCAGCACCCTTCCTGCCTGCCTTTGCAATACAAAAAACATATTTGCTCTCATCTGTGTCTTCTGTACCACGGTACACATTCATTCAGCATTCAACACAACATTGTTTGACTTCATTCGTGAATCTCGTTGTTGTACCTGTTCTTTGCAGTTAGTTGGTCCGCGTTGATACACAGTGCAGTGCAAGTTGCTTGGAAAGCGAATTACAGTAAAGTGAACAACGTTTTGATTCATCTTTTGAATAAATCTCAAAAATTATAATCCCTGGGTTTTTTTCAATATATTTTTTCACGTCAGTATTTTGGAGCGGCTACTATACATTTGAGGAGGATTTTAAATCTCTGCCATTTATCATTGATCACAGTGAAAAATATTATATTAATTTTGCTCAGTTCAATACTTCAATATTCAAATTCAATCAGTTGACCTCTCAACTTGTCTTATCTAGTGATAATATTTCATTATCGTCCTATCTTGTTCTCTCCAACGCTCTGACTTCATGTCAACTTGACATTGCCGATCGCTATAAATACAATATATATATATATATACGGTGAACGAATACAATAGCAATTTCTCCACACATATTATTATTGATTTGTCATCACCACAACTACATATATATATATACTCAGAGCGGCCCGCTAACCAACAAAAAAAATTCATAGACAAGTGAGTGACATACATGTGCACTGTTGATGGACTATCTGACACATTCCAATTGAATAATTCAGTTTCCATTCACGCGTCTTTGATATTCAATCAGCGTTTCGTCGACATAACAAACACAAAAATATTTTCAAGTCACACTTCATTCTGTTCAGTTGGAGAATTTAACTATTGTTGATTGTTTTGTGGCTAACTGTCTATTTGGAATCATTCTTGAATTTTATTTAGTGCTCAGTGTCAAACCCTCCCCGAGTTTTTTGTTTTTGAGTGTACGAGTCGAGGATAACTATCAAAACTGAAAATTTACTGAAAAAAAATCCATTGCTTGGTTGACAGTGTACGAAAGAATTTACAACAAAAAAATTGTGGAATTTCGTGTCAATTGACGGATTTGCTTTAATTCTATTCGAGTGTTTTTTCTTCGTGTTAATCTGATTTAAATTCCATCAACGTTTAATAAACCTCTTGAGGAAACACATTGTTTAGTTTTGGATACATCAAAAGTAAAAACGGTGAAGGAGGAAAGAATCATGGCTTCGAAGCTACGTCGAGCCCCGCTTTTTGGAATTGATAGCGGTTTTTCCATCGTCTCTCCGTGCAAGGTAATATTCAATAACATCCATGTAGAGATATTCCTTATTTTTCATATTATTACACATAAAATTGTGTACTTTTGAGAAGCAGCTTCGAACGTTTCATCCCATTTTGCTCCTAATTTATTAAATATTTACATCTCCTCCTTGAAACACACATAATATCTCTATAAGCATTTTCAACTAGGTAATTGTCCATAGGTGTATTATTTCACATGACCAAAAAATGAAAATTCGAAGTCTTCATAATATATAACATAATATACGTAATAATTCTGAATATTGTAGGACTATGTATGTATACGAGACGACTTCAAAAACATGATAATATAGAATACAAAAATGGTCAAAACTACATATTATCACTCATAAAATTATTACTCTATTCTCTTTTCCACCCTCTACACCAAGTAAACGAACGAACGTCCAGTGGAACACCGCCATAAATTTTAATTTTCAATTTGAAACTTTTCATCATACACACAATGAATACTGAATTTAAAGGATGCCCACTTAAAATGTTTCCGCTCTAAAACGAATGTCGACTCTCATATAGCTTGCAGTTCTTTGGTCAATTAATATGTAGCATTTATTCATGCAAATTATTTTGAAGCAATAACGATGATTATATGAGAAAATTAGAATCGAATTGAGAACAGGGCTCGTGCCTAAGTATCCCTACATGCTTACATGCATACATACATAGAGACACATAAACGTGATTCCTGCCTGTTAAATTTTACTAATAAGCCTTCTATCTAAATGATGATTTAATCTTTACAGCTAGAAATTATGAAATTAAAAAAGTACGGCACAGGGACAGTTGGACAAGACAAACAAACTATGGACGTACATACATGCATATGAGTTTACAAATATGTACATAATGTTATGCAATCTCTGTGTCTCTATTGACAAAAACAAATAAGCCTCTATGTGTGCTTTTTTAATTACTCAAGTAGTCGATATGGAAAAACGAAAAATAAACATGAAAATATGAATGAGAGCAACTCAACCTCATTTTTACACAGCTATTATTTGTCATAATAGATGATAATAACACCTATACAGCAAAACCGTCTCATTCCTGTAATATACATATGTGTTTATGTGTGTACATAAGGTAGACTGAAAATATTATCTTTAAAAACTGTGTGTGTGTGATCAGTGTACAGTGTACAATAATTTGAATAAATAATGGATGACAGCCTACAAATTTGAGAACTACACACTCTAAGTTAATCATGTACATTGTACATTGTATGTATGCATTTATGTATGCTATGAAGGATGGAGTAGCGGCAGCTTTGCCATTCCTATTCCTCTACTCCTGTATGTCTTATGAATGTATATCTGCACGATAATGCTAATCATAATAACAACTTATTTTTTGATAATTATTGTTATTATCTTGGATCTTCCCAAATTGCAATCTCTTACTTCTTGAGCCAGAGCAGATATTATTACGTATACAAGCTAGCTCGACTTGACTTGACTTGACTGTGAGTGAACGAGAAGAGTTTGTTTCAACTTCAACTTTACAAAAATCTGTCATTCACAAATGTGCTCACGTCTATCCAACCAGAGTGCCACAGCGAGACAGAAAACACAGAACAGATAGTTATAAAGTGGAACATCTCTCATCAAAGGAATATGCTCTTTATTTTATTTTTATAGTTCCTCCTCCTCTCCTTCTCCTCCATGTTATTATCATTTATTATTTATTATGCGAATGCTTTTTTTGCATATATGTAATGTTGTGGTCAGTTTCAGTTAGATTGTTTGACTTGAAATTCATATTTGAGTTCTTTGTACATATAGAATACAATTTATGGATTCTATATAATATATTCTGTCGTTGTCTTCCAGTCCGTCACATTGACAATAACGTCTTGCCATTATTTTCTGAATAATAATACATGATAGTAACTGCTGATGCGGTATAGTGCCCATTTTACCTATAATTAGTACTCATTGCCCTATTTACCGTTCCTTAAAGATGGGCGAAAAAGGTGGAAAGTCGTCTCAAAGTTTGTCGGAAATTTCAAGTTTAAAATTATGCAAACCTATAATTACAAAATACAGGCGTGTATATTTACAGTGCTCCATATTTCACAAAAATGCTATACATAGTAAAAAAAAACTGCATTTTCTCTGACTCTCTCCTATAATTCAAATTTTCTTCTACATACGCTAAAAATGGCCAAGAAAGGACCTCAAACCAAATAATGAGAGCTAGATGTACCTAAATATAAAAAGTGTTACTGTGTTATTGAAGAAATGTGTTGATAGTTTGTGTGCATGTATGACTATCAACAAATACGTACAACCGTTACAATATACGTTTGATTGATTTCCGCTACAATTCCGATTATTATTCTTGTTACCTACTTCAAATGTGTGGCTGAGAAACAAAGGTGAAATGGATGATAGATTGAAAACAAAAAGGGTTCATTCGTTCTCGTAATGATGAAAAATATTTAAATGTGTGTCACTGTAAAAATCCAAGACATTGATAGAAACTTTCCATCTTCTCTCAAACTCCGACCAACTGTGGAATCTCCTCCCACCTACTCCCCCTTCTCTCTTTTGTTTGTTTGTTTGTTTGAAGACAATCAATCAGCATAAAATTCAATCAATATACATAGTTGATATTATACGTGCATTTCAAATACGGATTTCCCTCTCACCTTTCCCTAATTTATTCAACAAGCAAACGAAAAACCAAAAACAACACATAATATGACGCATGGATATATAAAACGGATTAATAAAATCTACTTTTTGTATAATGGAATCACTGAGAATCAATGAGATCGCATCACAAACTTGAAAATTACAAATTATGTACCCTGCTTGTACGTGCACGTCTCAAATCTAGCTTGCTCGTCCCCGAAATAGGAAGATTAATAAGATATAAATTTTTTTAAACTTCCTCGTCCACAAAACGAGTCAATAAAAATGACATTTTCATCCTAAACTTCCCACTCAAGAATAAAGTGAACAAGGACCTGAATCGTACATATATTGATTTGATTGATGTGAAAATAATTAGTGTGTGCTGAAGGGTCAAGTCAACTGAGAACCTCTTTACACATCACAATATTTATACATGTGAATTTTCAATCTCCACTCATCAGAAACAGCTGAAGAACAGGCTATACATACATATTGGAATTTCATCGTTCTTTACTGCCGTTGATCTTTCCATGTCATAATTTCCCTATGCTTTATGACAATATAATATGTATAATGTATATGTATGTGTATCAGTATATCATCATCATCATTATACTCTTCAAATCTACATATGTCTATGAATGTATGTGTAATGCGTAGAGTGTACACGTAATGTCAAGTATGTAGAACAATGAAAATGGAAAATGGGTCCACACTTGCGAGATCCCATTACGGGCAGCCTACACACCAATCTCCTTATCCGAACCACCTCAAAACTCAAAGACTCACTTCTAATTCTCTAAACTGCTAACTGACTGACAGACTCCTTTGACTTTGACTCCTTCGAAAACTCGAGACGGACGAGATCGTCGTCATTATCATTAGCTTGATATTATATTATATATGCAGTGCACGGCATCCAACTTAAAATATTATGCACATCATCTTTTACCAAAGCCAAGGTCTTTATATATGCCCATGATGAGGATCATGATGATGACAAAGATGACGATGGCGATGATGATGATGGATGCCTGAATCTGGAAGTCCGTAATAATATTGCACTAAGGTGTAGAATACACAGAGACAGTCTCCTTTTTTCTCTGGTTTGGATTAGGTTTTGCTTGTCACAAAGTTATAAATGTATGAAAAAAATGTTTGAGTATTTATGGCCTTTGTACTACAAGATAATAATATTGTTAAAAGTATACTGCACTAATTCCAAAGTGTATGGTCTATCATCTCGTATGCTACATGAATTTATCAATTTCTTGCAATCTGTAATTTTCAAACCCATTAATTTTCGTCCGCCAACAACGATATTAGATAGATATGGGACAAAACGAAAATGAGTGCAAGAGTGCTTCAGTGATACAGATAGCTGTACTTACAAGAAACCAGCTCAAGGGCTGTGTAATATAGTATAGAGTCCGTATATCTACGTCATTTTGTTTTTGTTTGTCTACCTACCTTTTTTTAAAAAAAACATGAGGACGGTGATACGGGGCTGGAAATTGAAATCTTCTTATCGGAGGACTAAAACAAACAAACATCCACACGTATCTACGTATCGACAATCAGAAGACGGCAATGACATCAACAACGATATCTAAAGCTTTCACGTATCTATCTATCTATCTATCACTTTGCCTACTGGCCTACAGACAATTTTTATTATGATTGTTTTTATTGAGCCAAAAGTCAGACACTCGGTGCTCGTGTGTCTAGAAAAATGAAATACATGCATACATACGTAGAAGACCCTTTGGATAGATATGGGTACAGACTACGGGGAGAGAAACCGGTGAAAACTGAGAAACATCTTCTTCATCTCGTTCTTGGAAATTCCTCCAAGATTGTGTAAATAATGACAGATAATTGATTTCAATAAAAAAACACGACCAAATTGTGATTGTGAATCGTACTGTGCAATGTTCAACAGTTTAGAAAAAAAATTAGAGAAAAAGTGGTGGATGGAAGATGAATGAAGAAATGAAGAATATGAAGCACGCTGCTGGTCCTTATTATTTCTATGGAATAATGGCCTGAGTATATTACAGATACAATGGCCTGCCTCCAATTTACGGGAAATCTACAAAAAAATGACACTGCCCATTTTTCCACAAAACCAAAACAGGTTCATTTTACACGGACGACACATATAGAACTCATACACAGTGTACAATCTTCCACGCTTGTCTTTAGCAAATTCACTCATAAAATACTTACTCGTATACAATTTCTGTAGGTCTCTACGTAATTTGTGACTTTTTTCTCTTTACCAACGCATTTTTTTATTGGGCAGAATTACAGGGAATGAAGTTTTTGATCACATGAATTAGTATCTATAATTCAAAGTCCATAGTCGATGTAATATATTATATGAAGCGTTATCTCATTCTCATTCCTTCACATTTTGACGCTTTAACACTTAAATCACTATGTATATGTACAGTGCCATGTACATACATTGTACAAGTACGCTCCTTTCCTTTCCCCTATTTAAACATTTTACACAAAAATTGTGTCTATGCCTACCTTCAACCTGCATAATATAAATTACGATGATATATTGAGCATTAGAAAAACGAGCAATGGTTTTTTCCTTGTAAATGTACAATATAAAGCTATGTATGTCCTGTTAATTTTGGTCAGTGTTTGAAGTTTTGGCCATTCACTCACCACTGGGACTTTAAAGCTAATCTTTTTTTTGTGTGTATGACCATCGTCATGCTGATTTTATTTTTGTTGTGATGACAGGGAGGATTTGGAATTGAAATTTCACACGTCGACATATTCTCTTTTCAATACGAATACTATACTATACTAATACAAGTACGACCATGGCCTGTCTTTCTCTCGCGCAGTTGTCTCTGGCTTGATTCCACCATTTACTCATTTTTTCTAGTCATTTACCCATTTTAAACTTGTTATGCATTTGAACATTTTTTGTTAAGTGAGAAAACACATTTTTGCTCCGTAACTCTTGCCCGATGGTGACTGCATGTAATGAGAATCTGGCAATTTACTCAGAATTTATTAACCATTAGCGTGCTAAAATGTAGAGGAAAAAATGAACTAACGCGTCACATAATATTAAAATCTGTACAAAGTATAAATAAAAAACATAGATCATTGTTATCCGTATATTATACGGTGACATAACACAGTCGAGGAACGGTATATATACATAGTAAAAAAATATATATACGCTATTTCTTTCCATCACATTTTTGAGAAATCTCAGCAGGGTTCCTTTTTCCTCCTCTATTTTGCTCATCAACGGCAACAAGCTTTTTTGCAAGTTCTCATGATCAGTTTTATATTAATACATTACTACATATACGTATCATTGTATTACAGTAAATGTACATAGGCAGACAGGCAGTCAAAAAAGTCAACACAGTGTTATGCAACCTTTCTCTCTTTCCTTTCTATGGTTGAGGTGTAATATAGATTTAGAATTTAGACCGAGTCACTTGACTATTTTATTGTACAAGAACGTTTCCTCATCAAAGCTGCGTGTGTTTACATGCTTGCGTCGTAATGACAAAACACGTCAGCTTATCTCTGCCCAAGTACATACATAGTCTCCAAATCTTAATCTCAATTATCAATTCTTTTTCCCTCGTCAAGTGTCTCTATCATGCATAGTGCAAAATAAAAAATAAAGCATGAGAGGTATGTTTCCAAATCCAAAAATTGTCTGTACACTTATCCTTGTGATATCTTTATTGTGAGCTCATGAATCAGCTCAATTTTCTACATTCTATACACTGTCAATTGGAAAATTGGTTTATGAGCAGTTATAGAGCAGAAAGTATGCATGTATAGAGATGTAGTGCGAACCCCCTTTGATCACTCGTATTAGATATACATTATACGCAAGTATATTGGTTAATATTGGTTAATATGAATTTTTCCATCATTATATCTTTATGATAGAAAAAATCCTTCCAATTTTTAACAGTAATGAAGCTCGAAGAATTGTAAATTATACTTTGTAAATTGATGTATCTCTTTTCCACTCGTAAATTGACACTTGGCAGCACGAGGAAACGAGAGAATATTTGAAGAATCATCTCTTTACAAGATAATTTCTATTTTTTCAACTGACAACGCAATGTAACGCACAAAAGATAATTCTCTGTGGACTCCTTCGATTTACACTACAAGAGAAGGGAAAGGAGAATATTACTGATATGTCTTACATTTGATAGTTTTTCATTGTAAATTGCAATTATAAATTGAGCTTCAAAAAAATCATGTTTTTTCTTTCATTTCAATTACATACACACTCTATGTACCATAACAATACTACATAACATAACTCAATACAATATCACGACAACACGTTACAAATGTATCGAAAGTGTGTTGTAACAGTTGCAGAGAAATAAAGAGAGAGAGAGAGAGAGAAGAAAGTCATGAATCGAAGGAATAACAGGACAGCATTGAATAGATGCGTGTTTTTATTATCTTATCTCGTTGCCTAATTATTCTTAGTTCTTTATACATCATACTATCGCCATCAATTTATAATTTTTCAACATTCGATTTCAATCTCCTCTCATTTTTCACTCCCAATCAAATTTCAAAGAATAAAACTATGCATCTGCCGTCCTTTATTCCAGTTCTCCTTTATGATTTTCTGGTGAAAACAAAGAA
The DNA here is from genome assembly GCA_034698285.1 of Sminthurinus bimaculatus. Lineage (NCBI taxonomy): Eukaryota > Metazoa > Arthropoda > Collembola > Symphypleona > Katiannidae > Sminthurinus > Sminthurinus bimaculatus. The sequence goes on along the minus strand of JAQIVE010000181.1, from coordinate 32,983 downwards.
TAAATGTAGCTAAAAAAGAAAACTAAAAGACGTCTTTATCACATGTAAGACAAGAGGATATTTGTTCATCAAACGAGACAATGCAATGAAAGCAAAAGAGTTTTTCAAATTTTTACCTTTGTACTGACATATAATACATAATTTGCCTTGTATGTATGCGTATAGAATCTTTCAACAAAGCAAAGGCTAAAAATGTGTAACAAAACGGACAATATTATCAACACGAAACACGAACATGAAAGACCTGATAATCGTGATCATAATATTTTACTTTTAATTTAAATTTATAAATGAACCACACATGCATCACCAATACATTATTAGAAGATTCAAGAAAGAACCAGGCGATCAAGGACAAAGATGACTGCATGTATAAAAAACATTAAAATCCAAGGAGCCTTTACAACTTATTTTGTATTCCATAGACACTGAAATTTCTCATCCGATTTCCCCTCTTTATGGTGAAGATGCGGTATAAAATTCATATACGTACAATGTGCAACCATTGATAATTGAGTTGAGGATCAAAATTGTGTCCTGAACTTGAAGGAAGTGTACATATATAGTCTTTGCATTCCACGGGGAGACATGAATGTTTTAGACAAGCTATCTGCATTGTGTCAAACTTAAAAAGAAGTACCATCGAGAGACAAGCTCCTTGTGTGTAATAACTATACGTACGATAATACATCATACCTTTCACGCAGTTGCTATGCATGAATGTATAAAAGTAAGAAGAAATGCTCAAAAATGAAGAATTCTGCAGAACATGACATATCCGACATCCGAATCACATCCCATGATCTAATGGAAATGAAAAGTCAAAAAGCTAGACATGAAGCAATCACGGTAGTCCGACGAGCGTATCAAATGGGAGCTCAAAATTCAAACTAGAATTCAAATTCCTTCAAGAGCGAAAGTCTGCTGTTTCCTTCCGCAGTGAATGACGACGATGATGGGGAAAAACTAAAAAGCCACAGTATAAGTATAAGCTTATATCCACAAATCCACAGTATCAAAATGCGGATACAAATAATATAATATAATACATTCCAACAGCTTCTGTTTCTGTGTGAGCATACATAATATGCTGTAATATGTACATATTTCGTTACATAATGAGGGCAGTGGCAGTGGTTGTAATCATACTTAGTACCTGTATAGGTATAGTTAATATAAAAGAGTAAGGAATGCGAATATCTACCTAAACCATGGAATGATAAAGTTTCTCAAGTGTCAAGCAGTGCAATGAAACTAAAGAAAAAACTATACGGAATATAGAGATACAAACAAAGATTCATTATGCTGTGACGTGAATTGCAGCTCACTGTCTTTTCTCAAGAAGTATTTAGCCTGGTATATAGTTTAAATTCAAAACTCAAAATAAACTGTACCTATACATAATTCAAAGTATGTATACTTTATATATGTTAAAGTAAGCCACAACTATCTGTACATGTAACATGTAATACATACATAATAGATGCTAAATACCCCTACAATAATATGTATATCTCCGTGCTATGAAACATTCATCGTCCTCACTTGGTTTTAGTTTGTGACTTCAACTTTTTTTGGTTCCGCATTCAAATTTTTTGATGCACGGAAGCACGAGATGCGACATCAAGAGACAGAAATTCAGAGACAGACGTTGAATGGAGTCAGACCTTGCTTATGTAAAGACACAAGCAATGTGAAGTCATCTCTACATTTTAAACTAAGGTACCTGCTCTTTGTAAATGCAAAGCCACAAATTAAAGTCAATGCGACAGAGATAAAGAGAGAGACGGAGTTTTCATTGCCAAAATTAAATAAAGAGAAGCTAGCATTTAAAATGCAATTGTACAGCATCACAGGAGGACAAAACAAGAGACGCAGGGAGAGTAACTATAAGGATAAAATTGTTTTGACCAAATAATTTTGTAAATTCAACCAGCTTTCTGCTGTTTGCTGTTATTCACCGTCATCGTCATCAGTGGAAATAATGACATAGGAAAGCTTTTGCGACTGTGACAAGGGACAAAACACAAAACTAACGACGGTGTAAGTGAATGCTAAATGCAACTATAAAATAAATGACCTGCACACTAGTATAAAGTTGATAGAAACTTATTTTTCTTGAAACTCCATAGTATATACTGTTTATAATATGCGTATATGGAAAATGTGGAATATACTGACCGTAAACTTTAAAACTTTAAGGTTTACATTTCCCAATAGACGACAACTGACAAGCCCACATTTTTGTGTACATACAAAACTTTTAAATAAAAAAAGCTATACCTACAAAACTAAAACACGGCCTTCAAGTTTTGTTTTAAAACTTTTAAAACTTAGAGCTACTTATTGAGTCTCGTTTTTTAAACCACGTTTCTGAATTCAAGAACCAATGACGAAGAGCTCTCATCGTATTTTGTTGTCCATGATAATAACTAAGCAAATTATTTAGCAATTTAGCAGTAAATATTTTTAACACATAGCACATGTATGAAAAGAGGAAGTGCAAACGTGTTGCATAATTCATGATGTAAGTAAACATTTTTTAATTTTTTAGTTTGCATCTTCATCCTCTGGTCTTAACTATCTTCCTTTTCGTTTTCAATTCCGTTTTATAGTATAGAGATGATGTGTTTCGACTTTGTTGTTATTGTAATTAACTGAGTAAGCTTCTTAAATGTATACAGATAAATATTACGTGTTAAATACTCGTATCCTGCAAAGCCGGTGTGTATTTTATAAGCCGCAATCCTGCGATCCTTTGATGTTCTAATGAACGAATGAAATTGCAGCGGGATTATAAAGGAGGAGGAGGATGAACAAATGAATGAATCGCATTTCCATTCAGAGAGGCATTTTAAAAATCTAAGCACTAAACACCGAACATTATTATTACACAATATTTTACAGTATTAACCACTAATCACATGCATTAAACTCACGCACAACCAAGTAATGGTCATGGCTGACAAATATCCGAGATCCGAACCATCATTGCCATCATACACATTTTGTTTATCCCAAATGCATATGAAACATACAAAATACAAAAACGAGATATAAAATGCAATCATGTTACAATGCTGGGATTTTAAAAATTCCATACGAAAAAGATGAGCAACCATCAAAATACTATTTAAGCTCCTCAGTTCTCAAAAAGAAAATGATGTAAAATGCTAATGTTTACCACGTTTCTGTGTAACTTCCTTATAAGTTACGAAAGAGAAAATTGAAAATTATCCAAAGGTTTCCTTGTAATTACACATTCCCTCGCACAACTACACATCTCACACAATATAATACATTATATATATGTAAATTCGTATATATGTAGCCTATTGTACATGTATGTATGTACACATACATGCTACATCACACTATAGAGGTCTAAAGTCATGCTCTCTGTTTTTCCAATGATATTGGTGGTCAAATCACCTGAAAACGGAAAACGATACGACACGATACAGAGATACACAATATAGCTTTCCATACAGCACACATTTAAATTTAAATTTATTGCAGTCACGGAAGATTAATGACCACAAAGGATTCGAGATTTTAGTTTATCATTTGATAATATGTGATTATCAGAAAATACATTTATACAGCTATACATACATTATACATAACTTGAAGTCTATAATATTTTTACTTATGATTTTGAAATTTTGACTACATCTTTTGATACAGTCGAAAAACGGAAAACTTTAAAATTTACCTCTCGTAATATACATACACATAGTAATAATGATAATAATTTCCATCGCCATTATAGATTTGCCTGTGCACTTCTTGTACACAGTTTTTTTTCAAACTGGTTTCATACGTTGTAACTAAACACAATACCTGCACATTAGTCGTGCAAGATATTTCCTTTCATATCGTCTTGAATGCTGAAGCAAATTCGCATTAATTGAATCGATTCATCAAAATAATTAATTGGAATTAATAACTGTGTATACATCTATACACATAATATATATTTTGATCTTAAGAGAAAGATAATGAATCAACCATTCAACAAAGTTGTATTGTATTAAGTCTGTCTCCCAACACGTTTACATTTGATAAATACGACATGAATCACGAATGAAAAAGGGCCTCTTCACCGTGCGTAAGTATGCGTACTCATGTGTACAATGAGTCAAATACGTTTATCCCTGGGAAACATGCATAGATTCACGTTCATAATTCACAAGACAGAAAAGGAAAAATCTTGTGTTCTTCCTTGACGAAAAATACAGCATTCACCTCAAAGCGAAAGCAAATCGTTGCTGCCTCTGTACATTATAGCATAAATGAATACCAGTGGGCACTTTCAACAACCACACCAAAATACAGAATATACAGAAGGAGGAAGAATAAAGAAACTATTTTTAAATTCCTCTACATTTAATATCGTACTCTGTGGATGCATTTAAAAGGAGCTTACTACATACTACTACTTATTCATTACATTATTCACTACTCCATTCTTTCTTCGTCCGTTTAATTCATACATGAAAGAAATTCTTTTTTTAAAAGGCGAAGCAATTGAGGAGATTAAATTGCAAGTGGTGGAAAATAATAAGACTTTTAAGTACATTTCACTACATAGATTGTGCCCATCTACCTATACATCTATATACTATGCTGTCTAATACATACACGACATGACAGCCTCAATCAAAACGACGAAGATGAAGGAGGAGAAGAAAAATATGATGAGGATTGAGGATGTTGCATAGAAAAAAGTCTCAAGTAGGCGGCTAAATCTGATAATCATGATGATGATTATGATGACTACCGACTTCAAAATAATAATAAAAAACAGTTTACTCGTCATATTCGCGTTTCACATTTTGTATAATATGTGGAACACAAGTAATTTTGTTACACAGTTATGATATGACAAAATGGAATAATGTAGACCACGGGTGAGTAGAGGATTATTATTTTTATATAGATTTTATATTTTATATAATTAGTATTAATACTATATGCATCCAATGTAAAGTGTCCTTTATGTAGTTCTCTATTATGTGCGACCATTGGAAAATTTATACTTTATATGTACTATATTATTATTACTTTGTCTAAAGTCCAGAGCAGTAGAAGGAAACTTTATTTCATTCAATGTTAGAGCAGACCGTCACCACATTATACAACCAACCATTAGATTTATTCTTTACTTCTACCCGTATAATATCCTACGTAGTTGTGTACATGCAGATACATACGGGAAGGTGAGGAAAAGCTGAAGCTCAAGTGGCAAAACTTCGACGTTTTGGTGTTGGTTAAATTTCTTATTGGTTTACTCAAAAAGGGTCGTCGTCCTGTCAGTACTCACCAGTCAGTATGCATATACATTAAAAGTCGCAGCAATGTATTATACACACATTCTATAAATTTATAGCACATGATGATGAGCTGCACAAGTTTCCTCTGTGTAAGTGTATTTTCTATAAGGCAAAAATTATTCTCCGCCTTTCCTTGTGGCAGATGAGGATGAGGATTGCTTTGTTCTATTACATACATCTACAAGTTCAAGTTACTTGAAATACATACAAACAAACAGTAAGTTTCATCTGTTGTATGGAGCTCTCTGCTTATTCCACACAGTTACGCGTCCAAAGTTGGGAATCTTTGGAAAATATGCAAAATAGATGTAGTTTTCCCTCTTTCCGCGTTTTTCCTTTTGTCTGCGGTGCGCATTTGAGAATATGTGTGTTCATTATATATATTCATTATTGCGTTACATCCCCATACAAAATACATACATAAACAAACAGTGAAACCATATTATTCTAATTCTAATACCAATACTGGTCGAATTGCAGAAGCACCAATCTTTCAGTTGATTTTCTAATTTTCCCTTACGGTTCTCTTTTTAGCAAACTCGTATTTTTATGAATTTTTGCATACTCATATCTTCAAAATACACCAGCAGCTTTTTCATCCGTCTGGAAGAAACCGCTTTTGCACTAATACCGTACAGCTCTTCGAGAATGGTGATATTTATATATTTATATACCTATATACACATTGCGGGGGAAAACTTCAAACTAATTAGCCGAACTAGACACGATTTCCAATTTGAGTCTGAATTTAACCAAGCTATTCGATCATATGGAAACTAATTTGAACAAGTTATCCTTTTAATAACATATACCCGTTTGTATGTACAGATGATTGTTGCGCACTTTGGTGCACATGTACAGTACATATTTAAAGCCATACAAAATCATTAGCGGCTCATGTCAAAACAGCCCCAACTTGAACTGGCTCATGCAGAGCATGTATATGTATACATATACAAGAGTCTTGAGTTTTGAAAAGACGTTCAAAGACCATGGGGTCATCTTGTTATGGATATTAGGTGCACATAAAACCTTCGCTTTGGGCACAAAAATGCGGTGATGACGCTGAAAATGACGGCGGTTGAAAACAAACTACAAAGTGCCCAGCCAGCTACATAATATATAATGCATCATATGTAATTGCAAATTATGGAATAAAAGACACATCCACAGTCCACAGGCTTTGACAACAACAAGAGCAGGAGGAGAAATTTAAGTAATCTTGTAAAGAAACCTGTAACAAGAAAACCTAAGGAAAACGAATTAACTGTATTTTATAAACATTTGGAAAATGTGGAAAATTAAAGTTATGAGAGTTAATATTACAAATTGCAAATGTGCTATTATTTCGTGTATACTGTATACCTATACATTTTCCGTCTTTCTCTTCCATTTCCGCTTCCAAAGTGCGTTGATTATGGTAACATACTGTATGTATAATATTTTACACACAAACAAAATATTCTGCACTTGCATTTAGAATCCAATGGACACTGCGTATAAAAAGCTGAAGGTTTTTTGTGATCAGTATGGGGAAAGCGTTATACCACAACATACACCGAAACAGCAGCAAGCAGACTGTGCTAAAGGCGATACGACAAAACAAAGCGGTAATAACGTGGCAGAAATCAGAAATCAAACGCAAAGGCAGAGACAGAAAAAACATCATTTGGAAAACGAGACTCATCGTCAGTGAACCGGTATTGAGCAACGGAGACTCATATTTACAACTTGTGAAAGACACTAGTGAGAATAAGCAAGCAAAAAATTGCAACTGGTTGCTTGATTTTTTCTCCTATATGTATGTACGTATAATACTTAATGTAATAATGTTGTATAGTGCCCGATTAAGGTGTGAGGATGTCTAGCGGTTAAATGTGAGATGCTCAATGTTCACATATCACACATACACAAACATTCGCATGTACAGATTACAGATAGATAGTATTACGTATGTGTAATGTAATTGTATCGTGCTGAGGGAGCTTTGGGCATTTTGGTCTAGTCAAGAAGGAAATTGCATGTAGAATACTGATACTCTTCAAATCCAGTGTTGTTTTCAGACACAAAGGCAGGGGGATGGCAAAAAGGCAGGTGAGAATGATAAATAAATAATAATAATAATAATAATAAAATAATAATATTACTTATAATTTGCCCCGACCTCCCTTAAATAATATCAGTATATTTATTCAGAGGAATCTCCTCCATATCCATAGGATATTAAATTGTGTCTATTGGAGTGTCTGAGTTGCTTTATATATACATCATATATATTATATATACAATATATATATATATTATAACACACCGTATGATGCAAACTTCTGATGGTTTTCCTCGTATTTTTGATACTTGAAAGTCTACTTCTCAAAATCTAAAACGGCAATTGGGAATTGATTTACAGGATTTACTCCTTGTTGCACGTTACGTGCTGGTTCATTTTGTATTGCTTCTTCTCCTCTTCTATGTGTATCTTTTGTTGTTGATCACCATCATCAACAGGTGAGACAATAGATAGATGAGATCATTGAACAAAGACTAACATCAAAGCTCTCAAGATTCAATATATTATATTATTTGTACTTTGTACATTGTACATACATACATAGTGCACAGGGAGAAGAAGTCAAAGCGCAAATACAAAATGTTTTTTCTTGCCACTTCATCTGCGTTTATCGTTTATGGTAGAACAAGTGAAGAACATCAATAGCAACATTCTGTAGATTTTTTTTCTTCTTTCCTGCCTATGGAAAAAACAACTCAGCTCGAGCAATTTCCACTCGTGTAAGCTACGGTTATGTACGATTTGAAAGAGTACTTTTATTGTCTTTTATAGCTGTAGAACAATAATAATAGTAATACTCGTCTTATCTCATCATACTTCAATAATGTACAACATAATCAATGAAGCAGCGCTCTCTCCTCCATTCTTATCATACATACAACATTTTATGCTAAATGCTCTCGAGCCAAGCTGAAAAATATACTGGTTTTTCTTAGGTACATTTTATATTACATGGACAAATTCCTACTTCTTGACTTATCAAAAAGCATTTGCTATTCATTTCTATGCTGTATTTGTATATTGCTTTTTTGTTTTCCCTGTTTTGTCAATACGATTCAAATTTACATAATTCGATCGATACCTCAACTCTGTTTTCATGACTATGCAGCATTAAGTACAACAGATAGGTCTGATATTTATTCTTCATGGAAGATATGGTTTGATTCGGTAAGTTTTTGTCTTCAAAGAGCGAGAGAAGTAAATAAAAACCAGAAGAAAAACGTTTTTGTACGGTACCGTTCCGAGTTGAGTAAGAAAAGTACACACTTAATACTATGCATGTACACAATCTGTATCTGTATGCAACATGGGCACAAGTACATATTATGTATTCCTATATGTTCTTTGATATAAAAAACTGTAGTTTTCTTCATCTTCATCCTCACATTCTGGTTGATTTTTGCAGGATTAAAAATTTGTATTCATTAGATGCATCTCTTTTTTCAAGTTGCTGAATTGTTCACGACAGAGGAAAAGAACAGAGACAAAAAACAAAACTCGAGGATCAAATGGATGAATATGAATACAAAAAAGCACGGAAAAAAGCAGTCACAGTGAACATTTCACAATTTGTACAAATTTTGTTATGTATCATGTACAGTGCATTTGTATGTATTACATACATTGTCGGACTGATTGTGAGATGAGTATCAAGTACTAACATAATATATTTACTTGGGAAATAAAACTTGGATGTCATGGTATAGAAAGGAAAGCCATCTCCTCTCTAGTTAAAACTGGAGACAACAGTAGGCACAACATCGTGTTAGCATGTTTGCCTTACATTGGGTTGAGGAAATCACGACTCACGACTTTGACTTGACTCCGATACAAATTTCAGATCTATGAACAAATGGCAAAGTACCCCATACAACTGCAAACCACACCTCTATATAAACTGCACTTTGCTGAGTGAATAGATATTCTTGTATATATGTTGGCTTTGGCGATACACCAAAAAATGGCTCATCTGCTCATCATCCCCAATACGAATAACGAATAGATGTACAGGGGTATATTATATGTATATGAGTCATGACAGACGTTGGAACTCACAGTTTCATTTCATTGCAAAGTTCCATTATGACACGATGAGTTCAAAATATTAATCACAAGGAAATGAATGTTTTTTTGCATAATCATAATGAGCTAATGAACTAACTTGATGATGTTATATTATATTTTATGCTGCTATATAAAAATTTACTTTGCTCTGTATTCATATTTAAAATTCTATTTTCAGTACAACTACGCGTATGTATATAGAAAGGCAAAACACATTGCCAAAGGAAAGCCCTGTTTGGCATTTCAATTTTTATACTAATGAATCATTTCCTAGCGTTTTGTCTCCCTTAATTTTCCTCGCATATTCTGTACATATTCAGCTGCTGCCGAAATGTGTACACATATTGTGTGCAATGTTATTGTATAAATAGGCATTACACTTTTCCCCCTCAATGATACATACACATAAAATCAAGTACATGCATTGTGTACTGGTTTCTTTTTAGTGCGTAATGCTTTTATAATGTGTAAAAAACAAACACATCACCAAGTATCGAATAAAAAACCAAGTACACACAGGGGATGCGGGAGGAAAACGACAGATTGGTCAGAATCTGTGTATTTTGCATTGTCTGCACGCATATTTGCGTGCCACTTTTAACTTTGATGAGATCGTTCGAATAAAATTGAGCTCTCTTCATCTCTCTTTTTCTATTTATTTATTATATGTAGACATGTACATGATATACATTGCAGCAAAACGTGCTATTTACAGAGTCGATAGTAAAAAGTGAGGGTTTGTTAAAAAAAGGGGTGCAACTATATATAGTACAATAAACACATATTATGCATACATCAAGTATATATATAGAATTAAATTGTACTTATAATCCTATACCTTTGCTTCATATTTATTTACATTGGCGTATAAATACATAAAATATAAAACTAGAATAATGTTCCGTGTGTTAACCACGTAGTTTACAGTGTGCGTTTAGTTTAGGTCCTTTTTCAATAATTCCATCATGGTTTCATCATTAAATATTTACTATTTTTACTGCTTCAGAGCATTTCAATATCGAGTAGACACTGTACACTGTACACGGTGTGTGCTGCGCATATGAAATAGAAATGAAGTAAAAAGCAAACAAAGGAAACGACGGAGGAAAAAAGAGTTTTGCTTTATCATGATGCGCAATGTTCATCTCATGTTGTTCATCCTTTCCCTATCATCTTTTGGGCTTTGACATTCTCGGAACCATCAGTACAACGCACAATCTATCAGTTCGAAGAAGTAATGCTTCAAGTCTCAAGTAATACCCATTCAAAATTCACAAGTATTCACTTAAAAGATTTAAGAGTATAGGTTGAGTATTCGACACAAGCTATAATATGTGTACATTGTACATGTACATAGATTGTAGTCGTCAGCAGTAAGCATTACACGTGCTTTTAAGAAATATGGTAAAACCATTTTATATCGGCGTTTTTCTTTGCCCTATTTACATTTTACCTTTGAAAATGGTCTTGGAATACCATATTTGCGATTAATATTTGTATCGCTTATACGACACTACGTGTGTGGTTGCGGTTATGAATTCTTGGGTCTCTTGATTCTTGAATCAAATTTTAATTTAATTTAATTTTCGCAAACTCATTTGTTCAAAGAGCTCGATGTCTGTCTGGGAGACAATAATAACTGTGGTAGGCATCGATAGTTAATTGGACTTGGTGATGCATTTTGAATTTAACTAATGGCCCTCTCTTGACGTGGGTCGTGTCCTTTGCTCTTTTACACTTTTTCCTTTGATGAGAAGAATTAATTAGCTGAATGCGTTTGCATACGTTCAAACTTATTAAAAAACGCTTCACAAAGTTTCATCTCAAGGACACCGCCACTTCATATTTGCATGCATTATATTGTATAACATTGTCCTAGTCTATGGTCTAGGGTGAACATTGTCCTTAGTGCAAAATTGGAATAGTTATATGCTATATAGCGAAAATTTGATAAATCAATAGGAACAAAGCAGGAGAAGACTACCAATATAGACGGAGTCTGATGGAGACACCTGAGTTGTCTTTGAAGTTAAAATTATTTCTAAATCCAATTTGACTTTCGGACTTATTGTCAACTCTCCGGCTGAAGAGAACATCAAAGTCTCCAATGCCTGATGTCGATAGTAGTTAAAGCAAAATGAAATTTTCGCCCAAAATATTTAAAAATATACGCATACTTGAAATGATGATCAACGTCGTTGCGTCTTTCTATTTAATATTTAAGATAAAATATTTCAGCTTGTATTATTCATCTTCCCGAAACTAATACAAATTCACTTTTTTACTCTTTCTGCACTCTCATTTGCAATGTGAAATGTGCATTGTACACGTATCAGTTATATAAATGGGAAGAAAGTCTAGCAATTTAATTCAATAGAGAATTAGATATGCCTTATTTGTCCACGTCTATGTCTTTACACAATAATACTTGCCATATTATTATTGTACTGTAACCAGCAGGAAAAATCATACAGCGTGCGGCAGTATACTTATTATTATCATAATATCCATATCTTATCCTCCATTCTTTAAAATTAATTCAAAAGAGAATGAGTGAGTTAACACAATGGAGTACACAACCTAAGCTACACAGTAGTTACAATGTGAAAATGTATAGTGACTATTATCAGGGATTTTCCCCAAAATGCAGACCATCCTGTAGGAATCGCAAAATCTTAATGGTAGCAGCTTTGATACAGACAGCAGCACTCATACTTTTTTATTTCCCCACGATTTCTACTTTTCTATCTATATCTGTAGTGCAATTTATAAATGTGGAGGAGAAACGCCACCATCATCATCAATATTAAGATGGATCTAAGGCATAGTTATTTATGGGCAAGAAAATTTGAATTTTCAAACCCCTTTTAACTCTTTAATGTAACTGCAGATATACTATTCGTGTACAAGATACGGATGCAGATTTTTTATACGCCAGTGAAATTTCGTAAATTCACAACAAGTGTAGAAGTTATAAAAGGATTCTGACAATATGGAGAGAAAAATGATGTGCGTAATTATCGACATCAATATATAAATTTTTATTACATGTAATATGAAGCCAAAAATAAATTTAAAATCCACACTTGTACACATAATGTGTATGTGTGTAGTTTGCAGTCTCATCTCAATACTCAATAGTTCATGTCAATTGATATTGGCCCATGTGTGTAGGTAAACATTTATCGTTTCAATTTTCAACGTGTGGGATGAAAAGTATGGTGAACACAAAAGTGAAGAGTCGTAGTCTCGTCTTTCATTTGGACTTTGTTGACTTTGACTTTTCCATCATGATAAAATAAAGGACTTTATACTACATTAGCCACATTGGCGTGGAAGCAACTACACACATATACATGCAGGATTTTTTTTATTATATACCCACACGAACTCATAGACAAGTACAACAAAAAAAACTGATTAGAGCGACCGTCGAAAGTGCCTAAAAGGGCATTTATAGACACGACATATGTACGACGTATGTACAAATACAAACACAGAATACGCACACACACACACACACACACATCGCCATTCTCATTACGGCCATTGTCGTCAATTTACCCTTTGATTTTATTGTTAGCTAAAGAGACAATTTAAAATTGCATTTACTCTAACAACTTTGCCTTTGATTTTTCCCAGTAAAAGTTTCCCGTTTGCTTTCACATTTTTTTCTATAGATACAGAATGGATCAAGACTTTGTGCCTTGCTTTATAACTTTAGTTTTTTATCAGCAAAAATAATAGACCTTGTATTATATTTTGTCTTCTTTTGTCTACAGCCAGGGCTCAAAGTTTGTGGATGAACTTCAATCAAGTTTGAATGTTGTAAAAGGTTAATATGCATATTTAATACGTACGTATTCAGTCAAAAGTCGATGTTTACACGGAGAACAGAGAACAGGGACGAGCCATAGAGATCACAGAGATTTTAGGATGACAACAATTTCCATGTTCATGTAGTATTTATGTTTCTTGTACAGATAAATGTATTCACTGTCTTCCCCAATCTGCTGCATCATGTTTTGTGTTCACATACACATAATATCTGCATATGTGTGGTTACTTACGATTAGCCATAAACATCATAGGAGATTTCAGTAATAGCGTACCTTAAAAAATGTACATATAATTCTATGGTACAGAGTTTAAAGTCGTGAATCTCACAAAGACCTACGCAAAAACCCCGTCTTTTGCAAACATATGTATACAAGCAGAAACAAATCTAATTTAAATTCTATGGGAAATCAGAAATGGTTGTTTCTTTTTATCCAATTCCAAAGGAATAATATATAATTTAGATTCAATTTAGAAGTAATAAGACCCACGTGAAATCATATATTTATGCTACAATTTAAAATATGGTAGCGGAGGACATTGACCTACCAAAAGTAGAGCAAAATAGAAGAAATAGATTCGGAATGCATCCATGTTATCCCATGGTAGAGTCAACCACAATTAAGATATGTACAAAAGTACTCAAGTTAAAAACAGCACAGTTTTAATCCAATTTTACATGAAATATTTCAAGATCAAAAGAAAGAAATAGAAATCCTCGTAGATTCATGGTAAGGCGTGAAATCGAGTCAAAACGAGCATCGGCTTAATGGAAAAGGTAGAGACTATCTGCATGTATACATTAAAACATGCAAGAACCATTAAGGATACCTTAATCCATATAATTAAACAAAGTCAGCCCTTTATCTCCATCTGCTTCCTATGTACGCCTTACAGGCAGAGGACGGGAAATTCATAGCCTTTTGAGGTCAGTATAGAAAGAAACTGATGTGTATTGATTTCTTCTATTTTGTATAAAATGCTCATATTTTTCAGTCGAGCATCAGTCAAATATCGATTGAATTCAATGTTTAGTGTGTACGTTTTATCAGAATGATTATGGTTCAGTGTACATTTTACATATATGTAGGTACTTATTGTCACTCATTTTCATCTGGAGAAACATTTTAACCCAGCTTTTCAAAGTTTGAAAGAAACTAGTCATTTTATTACATTCCCTCGGGTGACTACTCACTTTAGTGTGTCTGTAGTCTGTCTGTCTGTATGATGTACGATGGGATTTTGGGAAGCAAGCACACGCATCAAAAATCACAATACCATCCGTCCAATTCAATAGACAGAAGACAGAGTAACTACATGTGTACCTGTCTGTGCGAAAGTGATGAGCGTGAGTCAACTTAAGACCTATGATGTACATGTAAAACTTGTAACTACAATTACACATCACACGTCAATACACACATGCGAGCACGAATGCCTGCATCATTATTTGACATCGGAAATTGCGTACTTACACACATACAACATACAACACAAGGCACAAGAAACGTGGAGGAAAGGAAAGTGACGATGGTATAGTTTAAATAAACTGTGCTATGTACACCATTTTCCTTTTCTTTGCAGATTAGAATTACTTCCTCCGAGCAAAAAACGAATGCATATTATCTATAACAAAAAAACGGTGACTAAATGCATATACTGTGTGTGACACTGATATGTGTACCAGTGGAATTTTGCGTGGACGTGTGCAAACACGGCAATGAATAATCTGTGCACCATGTTGTGCATGCATAATGTGAAATGTAAATACATAATAATTACGAAAAAAATGGTAACAATGGTTTTTCCCCTACTTTTATTTCTTCTGGGATGCAAGATTCAACGTACTTACTTATATACAGCACTGAGCTCAACTGCATGAGTGATGCTCATGTATAATCAATCTAACCGTTGTTCTTTTTGCGTCTTCAACTCTATTGTACCACCTCCTCAAACAGTATTGCACTAAATATATATACACACATGTGAAAAACTTTGTATACTGTACTAAATTGTGCACTATGGCACTGTACTGTACTGTACATTGTACTTACTATACAGATAAAGATTCATTGGGTCAAACTTTCTTTTTCTCTATACTCATGATATACTCGCCTCACTTCAGGATGAAAGGAGTCTTGTATAGTATAGTGTTGAGATTTCGAAAGGGCAGGGAAAATCAACATGAGCATCATCCTTTCAATCCTTCTCGATATTGTTCTAATTTTGAACACGATACAAAATGTCCTCCATCCTTAATGATATTGAAAAGAAGATTGTGCAGGGTATGCAGTTTATTATGCATAATAATATAAGTATAATACATGCACATACAAAATAGACGAGTGTTTATGTTTTCACGACACATTTGATTGATATTTATGGGAAAAGATTTCGGTGGTCAATAGAGAAAATCCTCGTGAACAAAAAACCCACAAAATATTGTAGGATGATGCATTGTATTGATGCATGTATACTTGTAGGCTACACTTACTTACTTATCTTTTAATTTCCTGAGCACTCATGTGTACATACATATTTTGTACAGTGTACAAAGAATTGATCGACAATCAACATCGTTATAAATTTGAAGACGGGGTCGATTTATTGCCAAAGTATTGCTTCTAGTTACTTTCAGATAAAAACACATGTATGCCCAATAGACAATATTTATATAGGTTATGCATGCCAGTACGGCAAACAAGAGTAGCTGAGAAGCAGCCACTCTGTCTGCCTATATCTATGTGTATGTTTTTTCTTTGACTAAAGGTAGGTGCTTTACGCCTAGATATGAATTACAAGGGGAGGTGTTCAAAGTAAAAGCAGACAACAGAGACAACAGTACATACTACATGTACACAGAACTCAATAGCTGAGGATTGAGGATCCAATAATTTTTGTATTTTGATATTTTGTTTTGATAAAAGCATATAAATTAGACAATAATACTGATATTCAGGGTGTATAAAACACTTGTTTATGTGCGAAAACTAGTATGTTACACGCACTTTCATTATTCATAGGACCGCAGATTAAATGGATTCGCGTTTTAAATCAAATCATGTGCATATGCACACAATTTACATCAAAGAATGAATAAGGGTAAAGGATACACAGATGTAAGGATGATAATAATATTAATAAGAGGAACAAACAAGTTGTGAGAGAATTTTGAGGCTATGATACTTTATGGCTTGACTCAGGGTTGTCTATGATATATATTTTAATATGTACACGGAGAAAGATGAAAAAGATGATGGAGAGAATCCGCAATGGTGGCAGCAAGTCATAAATTTAAATTAAATACCACAGTGAAATGTTATCAAAGGGTGGATGTTAAATAAATGTGTTGATGTGGATGCCTATGATGACCGCCTATGTCTATGTCTTGTCTTTACACACTCACTCACACACACACAATTGCAGAATGAACCAAAACCAAAACGCGAAAAAGTGAGGGAGAGAGATCAATGATATGTATGTATGCATATTGAAAGTTTGAAAACGTATGATAAATGATGACACTTATTGATAATAATAGATAAAGAAAATTAGACTTTTATGTTAATATTTATAACTCGTGTATACATGCATAGATGCATGTGTAAGTACAATGGAGTTGACTGTGCAACAGTTGCCATACATCGAGGACTGAGACTGAAGAGAAAAATGTAAAACTTCATATAGCATGAAATACTTTGGTGAAATATTCGTCTACAATACAAAATACTGTACAAAACAACGGCGTTGAATGTTAGATTTACACAAAACAAATTAAAGTGGAAAATTATAATAATCTACTATGCAAATTTTCATGTGCATCCATACGGTCGATATAAAGACCAGAGATCCCAGTGTACTACATATAATACAAACTATTGTTTATTGTACATACTGTTCTTTCCAGATAACTCAAACTCTGACTCAAACCCAAAAGTACATAACGATAAATACATATTTTTCGTGTTTCATACTGACACTGTCTGATCATCTTTTTATGTGTCTCCTCCTGAGCCTAGCCGCCATGACATTTCAACAAGTGAAAGTTGAGGAAACGGAAACGAGCAGACAAATTTTTGGTGTGAAAAAAACATAGTTAACACACGAGCTGAGTCATAAAACTTATTGTGCATCAATATTAAATCACCAATCGTATACAGTTCGAAGTACATGGAAATGTTGAACATTGAACAAATGTAAAATGAAATAGTTGTGAATGACTTTCGTTTTTAGAAGGCGAGCACAAACTTCGTTTAAAAACATTTTGGGCAGTCCTAATATTAGCCAAAAATAGTGTTCAGAATCAATACATGAGCAAACTTGAACAATAAGCGTAAAAGTTTCTCAGAGCCAAAACAATTCGAATTCCAAAATACTATCCATTTATCTTCCATAATTTAATTACAGGACAAACCGAGATCCAAGAATTTTCAGCTAGATTTAATCTAATATACAAGCTGTATCTCCAGTTGCACAATAATATGCGAATATACTTCCTAGAAACCAATGGGCATGACAAACCAACCCTACAAAACACATCTATCGATATACCCTGCATTAATAATGCATACATTATATCACGTTAAACGCAATACGATTCCGAATTCAAGGAATCCATTTCAACTTTACAGATGGAAAATAATAGCCTACAAAAAAAGTCACGTAGTCCTCGTTTAAATTTGAATTTATTCTCTTCCTTTAAGACGATTATAACTTATAACTATCGCCTATACAACATCATGGAAGCTATGAACATCCCACGCGCATAGAGTAGTATAGAGAAGTTAAATTTGTTAAAGATTTCAATTTCAACTTTGATACACATGTGTATCCCATTTTCTTTTCTGCACATAAACAGCATTTTTGTATAAAAGAATGAAATTTACAAAGATTTTCTCCAGTGCCATACCGTACAGTATGATATTGAGTACTGGGTTGAAAAATAATACAAAAGGATAGAATTCCGCCCTCTTTTCATTTCAGTATCTGTCGTACGTGTGTGTATGAAGTGTGTAGACAATTTATGCGTATGCATTTTGTATAATATTGTGTACAAGCTATTTTGTGGAAATTACTTTGGAATTTACGATGACACTTTTTTATATTTTATTTTCATTTTCCTTTCCCGTCCTCATATAAACTAAGCATAAACATTCATGGCTTTTGCCGACTCCCTAAAAACTCTTTAGCGAAAGCGTACACTATGTATACGGATAAATTTCAGCTCGAAAACGGCTCAAAATTCATTCTCAAAATGTCCTCGTCCATTTAAGGGCGGAATCATACAGTCTGTCTTGCTTTCCTGACTTGGGTTTAGTCTTAAGTACGAGACTAAACATTTACTCAAGAAAACGATGAAACATAAACCATGGCAGTAAATATATGTATATGTATGCGCAATTTCGTTTCAAGACAAAGATAAACCCGCAATTTAATGTTTGTACGACAGCCACAAATATTTATAATTCTCTGTCTTCATCTACACAACCCTTTTATTTCATGGATTTTGCAAATTGAATCTCTGAAACCGCGGTTTACACAAGTAAATTGTGAGTAGGTTGTTGACAATGCAATGACGACCAGACATACATGTGTATATATACAAACATGCACCTTTTTAAATGTATTTGTGTATTACGTATGCATAATAATAGCTACGCTGACAATGAGTGTGAATTTTGTTGATTTCCAGCATTGTCTTAATGGTTTCAAATTCTAAATCCAATGTCTTTTAAAAGACTCATGCCCTTTTCAATCCAAATGAATTTCACTATATAGACATTTATTTATTTTACTCCAAATCAAATATCACCAAAATGAAAGGGAATCCCCATCAGAGCAACTGATGTAAAATGAAAGGAAAGTTCCGGAAACTCACTCAAATGAACCAACTCGTATTTAATTTCGCTCAATTCCACGAGAAATGATGCAATTACACCAATTTAATTTTCGTTCGATAAGTAAAAGCTCATGGGAGAAAAGGAAGCCCCACTTAAAAGTGTTGCTCTCATATGAAATATCTTTGCCAGTTGTATGAAGCCTATAAGAACGCCTGTTGTTATGGGAGCAGAAACACATTTACCCTTTTTCATACATAATAAGAATCCAAGTACAAAAGTACCTCTCCCGTGCGTTTATTTCTGTAGCAACGGGGGCTTTTTTTGCACGTCAATTCTCACATCCCTTATTATGATAATGAGATTAGTGAAAGGTAGCTCGTACGTTTAAAAATAATTCAATCGCCATTCTCTATACGCAACAATAGGATAAAATCGTAGCAAAATAAACGCAGAGAAAGTAGAGTAGATACATAATATAAAAGGCAAAAAACAAAAATCCTACTGTGCGAGAATCGAAAATTGGCTTGTTTGTCAAGATGAGTCGAGCAAAAATCGCTTGATTTGTGCCAAATAAATTTATTTTCCACATCTGCCCCTTTTTTTATTACAACTGTATTGATTTCGTCTTCAAACGTTAGGACGTTTTGTCCATACTTTCCTAATTTAATACACAGTATTAGGATCAGTAAGCGACGCAAGAGTATAAGTTGCCAGAGTATTGGTTTTAGAACCTATTTCCGTACAAATTTCATACAAACCTTTCTTTTTACATAAGAATCGTATTTGCACTTTTACAAGGTAATATGTATACACTGCTTACTGATAGCTTCCATCTTGACTTGAATGAGAAATCGAATTTTGCGGTTCAAAATGTGACTTTGGTTTGCCATCCCACACTCATGCCGGAGGACTTTTGCAAATGACAGTTCGACCTTTAGGTTTTCAAAAACATTTAAGCAAACAGTTTCCGCTTCAGAAATGTTTTTTTTTTTGAGCAGCTTGTTTGCTTTAAAAGTTTTGTATACTTTTTCTCTTATGCACCAATCTATAAAGGAAGTTATTTAAATATAGGTATGTTCATTGTTCAATGAAGCGGTGACTTTCCTTCTCCGCCTCTTCATTTCCCTAGTTGGATCTTATTACAACAGTATGTTTGAGTACCATTTTTTTCTTCAAGAGAGTACACGATAAAGTAGAGCCAAGGTGTAATTATGATGCGGATAATGGTATAATAAGGCTGATGATGATGATGATCATCATCATCATTTAAAACTAGGGGGAGAAATGCATGTATATATACTTTTGTACATACATAAAAGAAGGACAAATAAGGACATGGATTTTTAGAAATTATAATATTACACACACAGGGTAGACAGATATTACATGTTGAATTTTCGCCTTACTTGCTGCAAGGATGGGCTGAGCTGCAGGAACCGTTGCCGTAGTTGTCGTATGAAGCATCTCATTTTCCGTTTCACGTTGCTGTTGATGCTCGTTGTTTATGTTGTTATTATTGTTGATATTGTCGCCGTTGCTGAGTTTGATCATGTTACCGTTATTGTTCACGGCGTTGTTGGTTGGATGTAAGCTTACTTTGTTGTTGCTCTCCGCACCGTAATCCCTACTCCTGTATTTATTAAATCATAACATAATGATAATACATATAATATGTGTCAGTATAAAATAAAATCTTCAATAATGAATGGCCATCAGCCATGATAGACCCAGCCAGCTATTCTCAGAAAAGGACAGTCCATTCAGACTCAAGATTAAAAAGAGAAAAAGATGACGTATAGAAATAAAAGAAGACAGACGGACAGGCCAAGTCAAGTACAGCAGTCGAAGCAGAACCAAAATGTTAAAGTCTAAATTAAATACAGGTGATACGATGATATGACATGAAGATGAGGAACGTTTTAAATATAGGTATATTATATATTATAGAAACGGGACAAACAGAAGCAGAAACAAAATCTCTCCATTATTGTTGTCATTCAAAGTCAACTCAACTCCACTCAAATACTTCTGTCCATGTTTCCTTTGTGTAACATAATATAAAACTGTACACAAAGGCAAGTTCTTAAAAACTTCTTAAAATAAATGCATTTGAAATTTTAATGGAGAAATTTGCTTCAAGAAGGAAAGAACAAAGCCGACAAGAGTACTTGGAAAGAAAAGAAAATATTATACACTACTTTTGAACGTAATTTATTTTACTTTCAAATCATCCTCTTGGTTCAATTTCAATATTTAATTTTGTACTTTCAGACAAAAGTAAATATCTCCGACTATGTAACTTGGAGGAAGAAAGATTCTCATTAACAACAAAAAATTTTACCTCAGTTGATTCAGCTCATGCTCATGCTGATTAAGGTTGGGTTTCCTCAAAATTGCGGAGGTGTAGTGGAGCTGAGGGGTGAATTTACATCGAAAGTCCTCTGGTGGACCACAGTCAAAAAGATAACAGCTTCCAGAATTCTGAAAATAGAAAAATAAAACAGATGCATACAATACAATATAAACGCATGATTTTCACCATCAACATTTATCTGTGCATTATGCCCTATAATCAAGTAGAAAATTTTGACGCATATTTATAGTAATTCACAGTAATAGTTTATACATACTACATACATACATACTCCATCTGAGAATGCATGGTACTTATATGTCTTCACATTTCCAAGTTTATGAGCTAAAATTTCAATTAGTAAGTGGATCAGATTCTCTTGGTTCATAATATTTTTTCTATGATTACAAAAAAGTAGGTAGTCGGCGTTTTCGAAGAAAACGAATTTTCAAACTCAAAACTTTTCCTGAAATTGAATTATTACGATGCTGTATATACATTATACATATACAATATACCACAATCTTATTTTGAAAAGTGAAGGACGGCGGCTGTAATTAATTTTAATAGTTAATCAGAAACATGTAAACTATAAACTCTACCCGTCTATATTCACTGCCTACATTAGATTACATATTTTAGAGTCATGGACAAAGAGACTCATTCCGTCGGATTTCGTGTGCTTATGGTTTTCATGAGCCCGGTGAACTGTAAAGTACTTTATAAAGCCAGTGGGCATTATTACCATGCAAATTTCTACTTCCAATTAACAACAGTATGTATTGTGCCCTCTCCCATGCTTTGTCGTAATATATGTAATAATATTATCAAATTATCTTTCCTTTCTAAAGAAAAAAACATTTAACTTGATTATAAATATGAACGGCTAACCAGTGACTAGACTACGGAATGAAAATCTAGGACATTTGCATTTTTATCTTTTGAAATAAAGAATAAAGTAATGTCATTCCATTCCATACGTATGCATATTATAATAGTTATTAATAATAATAAAGTAGCCCGTCCTCCATTCTGCAATCCCATCATGGACAAAATCGAGTTCCCTGTATTATGTATATGTACTTATGTCATTCTGTACTTTTCCCATTATGCAAGTGAAACTTGAAAATGTTCATGATATGCGTTTTTAGATGTTTGACTTATGATTGGAAAACTTTGAGGGAAATCTCTAATCCTAGCTGAGATTGTCTAAAAAGTTTATGACACTGCATAGGGTTTTATGATTATGATGCCACGTGGAGGATTTTATGCTCAAACATGCGTATAATCCAAATTCAAAATTCCAAAGAGCTATATAATAATAATACTGTAAAAAGTGTCATACTAGAAATATTTATTGGTGTACATTTGGGCTCGAAATGGAATTCCAATTTTAATCTTCCACTTACTCTGGCTTTCAAACACTTGTGACAAGTGCAACCTCAGCTCTCAAAGAGCAAACAAGCTGTAGTAAAGCGTAAAAACACGAAAAATTTTCGAGGTGACATGGACATTGAAAACATTTTTAAAGCTCATCATCAGACCCATTACGCACCTAATCTATACAATGCTCACTCTAGATTACGCTATAGGTATTGATTGCCTAATTGCAATATAAACCAGATGGGAGTTTTTTACAGCTCACTCCTGTCCACGTTCTGTCTGTTCTGCATCGTTTCGTTTCTCTTATGTGTGTGCATTTATACTTGTGTGATAATTTTACAATGTTACATAAATATAAAACATTGTCAAATGAGGTGTGGATTTTTTGCTTTGGGAGAAAATGTCATTGTTGTCAAATTAATGCATCGAAACATCTTCTAAACTGCAGGGGAAGCATTACAAAAGTAAACACAACCAATGCAGTACACTGTGCTCTAAGCTATTGATAAATATTACCTATTTTTTTAAGGTCGAATAACCTACGGCTATAATAACGTCTTATTACTTTACGTTTGTTGATACAAATTTAAAGTATTCTGGTGACACGAGGTTATTGTGATAACTTTATCGTATATAGTTCAAGAGAGTGCCGATTATGATAAACGCACTATAAAAAAACATAATGATATGTACAATATCTACATATGATTTCCAATATTTAACAGAGAAAAAAGTTCTCATTTGTGGTTCGATCATAAACTAATAATGTACAAAAGTTCAGGCCAGTATTTAGGCTGCGAGTTAGAAATGACAATGAAAAATAAACGTTACGTAAAATACAAAAAAGCAGCGCGCATTTGTTTATTATTTAATACCTAGCACCATATTATGATACTAATTTTGAGCACAGACTCTGCACTGCAAGTATTTGCACTCTAAATGTTTTTATGCAATTATAACTGCGAATAAAATTGTGCATACACGTATGCATAATAAACGGATTTCTGCTTTCTAATTTGTAATTCACCCTATAAGTGTGTAGTAATCACACATAAATATCTTCGGTTATATAAGAGGAGGAGATGGAGAGAGAACTAAGAATCGCTACTGTAAATAAGTTTTACTTTTTGGCACACACAACTTTCACACACAACAACATGGGGACTTTTCATTTATGTGGCTGCTGCTGCTGCCGTTTGGTGTAATTTTAATTATTCCACGGCCTACAGCATAATACCGACCCAGTCTTGCTCCTTGTCATGTGTGTAGGATATAATATATTGACTTTATAATAACACTTGAGTTTCATTTCCATACGAGAGAAAAAAAACGACATGCAAGAGATATGCAATACACCGAAGTAACTCTATGATGATGATATTTAGTTACAAGGTAAAATATTTATTAAAGCAAGCTAGTGTTCTTCTGTGGTTAACGACACATTTATACACAAGTACATAAGCAACGAAGTCATAAGAATGCGAATATGTTTTCCTAATTGTTTTGAATCCCACGCAAGTGCTTCCGGTGGTTAATTAAGGGAAACAAACCTCCATCTCCATATTGTACAACTACAAATGTGTACACATGTAAGGAAAACTACAAAATAGTATACATAATAGCGCCAACTCAAACTATCTCTTAAAACTATGCATGTAAATAGTAAATGCATGATATTCCCACTGACCATGTTTTAGTTGGCACTTAGCAACAGATTTTTGCATAATAACTATGCAAAAAACCACGGTTGTCATTTACAAATACCGACTCGTCCAATTTTACCTCAACCTTTTGCTTGTAACAGCGATAATACATGGCTAACAAGACAAATGCAAGTTGCTATAATTAACGAAGAAATGATAAAGTTGGCAAAATTACAAACATAAATAGACATAAAACTATTTTCCCTTATGATATTGCAGTGTTGGGCTGTCAGTATAATTGAGTGAAAATATGAGGTGCAACTTTTGTAACTTGCGGAAAATGACTTTTTTGTTTTGCAATCTTATTTGGACAAAATAACTACATTGAGCACTTGTTAGAGTATCACATATTATTTGGATAGAAAATACAACAAACCTAACATGGAGAAAATTTTTAATCATATGTATCTTATGTATGATGATAGAACTTTAACTATCTTGACTAATTTACCACAGTATTCACATTTATCAATAAATGTTGTCTTTTGATGCCCAGAAGTGATAGACTAATTAATACAATACGATCTGGGTGTGACGTGTGGCTCAATCAACGCTCAACAGCGTTCAAAATACATATAACTGTTGTAAAACTGATCTGTGCTATCATATGTGCGCCTAGAAGAACTGCAATATATTTGTACAGGAGTATTTCCGTCATTCGCCCTTATTGAATAGTCTCAGATTGAGTTCAATCGCTTGATATGCGAGATGCTGTACTGTCACTGCCTGTATTTGCTTCCCCCCAGCAATTGCAATTATAACGACACTCTTCTCTCTTGACAATCCCTACCAGTATGTACTTATACAAACGGGGTATTTTAATTTCCAAGTACGCCATATGCATGTTCGGAGATGAAATGGTGAGCAACTTCCTGACTTTATTAATCTAGTTCAATGAGACCGAATGTAACTGCAACTCACCTCCTTCATGATTGCAAAAATATGGTCCATACTCACTTTCCTTCTTTGCTTCTTGTTTACTTTAGGGTATAAGTCAGTAATATGGATTCAGATGCCTCAAAAATTGCAGGCTTACAAACAGCAAGAATAATAACATAGTAAAAGTACGATGGTAGTTTTTTCGGGGCATGTATAGGCGAAAAGAAAAAAGTACCTCGTAACTAACAAAATGTTTATATTATGATGTGCAGTACATAATTGTAGAAGGTAATCAATACACGAAACATTTGTCGGCTGTCGTGTGTATGACATGCAAATACACACGCTTCTATTATTGGTTATGTGTCTATAATCTATAATCTATCTCTCCTCTATAGCTAATTGCGTCAAAATTACTTAGTTACTGGTAATACAGTCTCATGCAACCTGTCCGTCGTAATAGACATGCATTTTATTGTACATACATACATTTAAAACACTGTTCGGAGGTCATGGAGTTGAATTAAGAGTATATATAACGAAAAAACCAGACTCAGCTCATGCTTGCTTTCATCAGTGTAGTTTTCTTCCGCTTCTGTAGAAGCGTAAAATGGAGTAAAAGACGGAAATACATGTTTACATGCCTATAATATAATATGTACGTAGTTGCAATGTATACACATAAATAAAAAGGATAAGGGTAGAAATTATGAATTAGCGAAATCATCCGTGAAACAATCATGTGGAATAATCAATAGAAATGCATACGTAGAAAGTCCATATAGTTATTGATATAAAATGTAAGACGTTGACTACTCTAGCCTTTCACCAACTTGGAACTTGTACAATCCAATGTAATAATGCTATCAATAATCCAAATTGTTTTATATAAAAAGGGATAATCCCCATCATCATACAAATGTACACATACACTCACATATGTATGTGTACAGATCACTCCCCATCACTATCTTGAAATACTGCCATACCGTAAGGTAAGAATACGGTACATGGTCCACTGAACATAAATATATGTACGGATGTATGTGTATCAAGTCGATCCATTCGTATTTTTACATGCCGATAAAATATAAATGGTATATTATTCAATAATATAGTTGGAGTTGATATACTTTATGTATTTTGTATGATGATTATAATGTGTGCAATCGATAAATGCTGCCTTTTTGTGAAATTCTCAGAGTTTGCCTTCGATAACGGTTATTATACAGTCAAAGTTAGTCATAGCCTAGCAATTCTATCACGCTTAATACAGGCAAAGCGTGTAATCAATACTGTATACAAAACACACCTTTCTGGTCTATGTAAATATACTATGCATTATACGCATAATAGGGGAAAGGGTGGACTCTGCATACAAGTTATACTGATAAAGATTATGACGAAAAATCTTGGCCATTTTTTATTTTATATTGCAATGTGCGACGTAGAAAAAAGGATAGAAAGGCGGAAAATGGAAAGCAAACAGTGACAAACGATGAGGGTTTTAATCTAATTCTATTGAATACCATTTATTTTTTATTACATGCTGGTCGTAGGATTTAGGATCATTTTCTTAATTTTTCATCATGTCCATAATATTGACGCTCGTGACTACAGTATAACAATAATATGACAAGCATGATGACAAAAAAGCATATAACTAGGTGCTTTCTTGACAATAAATTTCTGTTTCTTTTTATGTACCTGGAAAACATTTGAGAATATGTATGATATAAATACACGTAAATCTGTGGAAACTACTTTTTTCTTTCGTTTGTTTCAAGGCACCAATTATATTAGCATTTAAAAGGAATGACGGAAAGAAAAGGACCGACTTGAAATCGAAAATCGTTGCATACAAATAGATTACAGATTCTTGTCACGGTCTTTCAAGTTACACACCTACGTAGGTATTCAAGAAAAAGAACGTGCATACTCGGTAGTCTGATGGTGACTCAAGTCAACTCAAAGCTCAAAGTATTGCGTGCTGGCAATCGGAAACTAAAAATCAAAAATGTCCTTGCCCACCACCGCAACATATGTGCAACTATAACCATTGCATTGTATATTATTAAAATAATATGTAACAATGTACATGTGTGAAGAAAAATGACAAAGTGTACAAATGGGGAAAAGATGGCGACCTTTTAGACGCAAGCTTTTAGACTCAGCAGTATAAGAAATAAGACTCATAGGTGTATGGTTAAGATTTGTCATCTCATTTAATTGAAGCTAACTACATATTGTGAATGTATAGCTAAATGGTCCACGTGGAAACTTTATGTGGCAATTATGTACTTACAAATTTCTTTGGAGTAGTTACTAAAATTTGATAATTTCACGCTCCCTCTGAGTAAAAACGACATTGACGTAGATTACTACCGCAAACACACACACACACACTTCAAGAATAATATGCATGTATATTTTCTTATACCATTAGTCTCAAAATTAGTTTTATGCTAACGTATTTACACACATACATAATGTGAAGGTGTATGTGTAGTGTGTATTATGATTGTATTATACAACTCAAGCCACCGTTTTAATTCAGATGTCCGTTAATCTACCGTTTTTGATAGCAGAGCTCCTTTTACAAAAAAAACTATAGTACACAGATTAATAACTCCCAGGGTGATTATGTCATTCTTCTACGGTACAACTTATTGTTAGCTATTATGATGAACAATGTTGTACACTATGAATTGTGCAGATGAAACAACAATAATGGCTTTAATCGTTACTGTCGTTCAAAGTGTCAAAAGACTTGTAATAAAAACGCGAGCCTTTTATTCACGCAGAATTAAAAAGACCAAGTTCTTAAGTTAGAGAGTACAATAAATAAATTTAAATAATAACAATCAACTCATGAAAAGTGATTGGAGAAATTATTGGACAGTACTGTCTAGTGCTCTAACCATATTAAAACGAAACGGACCACGGAATATGACTTGGAAACCTATCAGCTTTTTATTTTTATCAAAAAGAATCGCGCCTGACACTTATCTTTTCTCCTGTATGCATTATAATAGTTGATCATACAAACAATACAATGAACGAATCCGTTTTTTGCAGACTTTTCCCTTTTCCCCAAAGCAGAAATTAAAAATTCCATGACGAATTGCCAAAAGTGACCATTAAGAGGTAAACCATGTACAATGTATCAACATTATTCCTGTTTATTGCAAATAGACAAAGTTAGATGATAAGAAGTATGCATTCAACCTCAACAGCATTTAGATCTAGCTGTAAAATAAATAATAAATAATACAACATTGTAAAAACATAAACTCTGTCAAAATAGTGGTTGTTCAACATTTTAAAATGCGAAATTTAACTTATAAAACATGACAAAAGAGTCATTTGTATAATATTCGTATACATAGAGTTTCTGCCATAATCCAATGATATTCTCCCTTCAAACGCATAACATATTATTGTTATCATATTTTTTAAATGTCTGATTGTCGTGAGAGGGAAAAGCGTATAAAATTGGAAGTGAATACATTAAAAATTATTTTTTATAAAAATAGTAATAATAATATTCAGTCTTACTATTCTCTAACCATGTCTAATAAATAAAAGGCGAGAGCTTGTATGCACACACATAATAATAATAAATGCTGTTACTAATCATTAAATGACAGTTTAATTGAACAAATCTATGTGTACCACAATTTTGTTACCAAACAAGAATGTATATAAAGAATAATACAACAACCTCGCTATGAACTTAAAATTAATCTCGCTAAATAAGGCTAAACTTAAAAATATATTCCGTGTTTAGGTAATAAAAAATATATATCAAAAACTAGTTATTCACATATTATTATTGAAGTACCTTTTCTTCGAAAACGGTCACAGTACATTTTGGTGTTCTGCAGCACAATCTTAAGCATTCTTCTCTTGACTTGACCCCAGATCCCATATAACCCAGGTCAGTTTCATTGATATATTTTGCACCCAACTGCTGAGAATCGTGAGTACGAATTATTGAGTCAGTACTGATATCAAAGTTGTCAAGACATGATTCATCCTCAAGGAAATTCACTTGACGATCACCACGATGCTGTTGTTGAGCCAGTACATTGTTTGAATGACAAGATATTGTCATCAAGGACATTGTTAAACACATTAATACAAATTTAAATAAATCCACGTGAAACAGGTCATACAACCAAATCCTTTGACCATGTCCATGGTCACTATTTTGACGTTGAAAGGTTTCCTTAGATGGTGATGTCATTTTAACAGTAGTCTTTTTTACATGGCAATGACGTGACATTTTATTCTATTTTTTAAAACTTAACGGATTTCACACGCACAAAAACAAATTAAACTTTTGATGCAATAAAATAAAATTTAATTTGTTTGATTAAACTTTTCAACGTAAGTATATAAAAATTAAGAACACATCACTTTTAAAAGAACAGTCAACTTTTTAGAAAATGTTTGTCACTCGTCGCGTTTCCTTCAGAGTAATAGTAGATAGTTGAAGAATAACT
Source organism: Sminthurinus bimaculatus (assembly GCA_034698285.1). Classification (NCBI taxonomy): domain Eukaryota; kingdom Metazoa; phylum Arthropoda; class Collembola; order Symphypleona; family Katiannidae; genus Sminthurinus; species Sminthurinus bimaculatus. The sequence continues at coordinate 3,012 of JAQIVE010000181.1, read as the reverse complement.
CTATTAAGTAACAATAAAAAATAAACGAGAAATAAGAAAAAATAAAAACACTAAAAACTGTTTTGTTTAAAAAAATGTATCCAGAGTAAAAAAGATAACACGTTGTTTTATAGTTTTTTCAAAAAAAGATGACACAATTGAAATGCAAGTTCATTTCTCGTCTTCGATTAGATTTTGAATGAATCGGTGGATTTTGAAAATTGTGACGGAATTTGCAAACACTGCGGATGCGTATAATATGTGCAAGCTGTGCGACTAACCTCTGTATAAACACAATCTAAACTGAGGAGGAAGGGAAAGTAGAAAGTACATATCACATCAGTATGGCACGTTCATGCACTCAAGTTGCCCGCAAATCCTCTGATTCGCCATGTCACATACATACAAAGTTTTCTCCAGCTGGTATTGATATTCTACAAATTAACTCACACATAGATACATATGTTCATAGTCTACAACATCTAGAGGCAGAACACCACTCAGATTTCTGTTTTCTCTATCTGTGCTCTTCTTCCTTTTATCTATTCCTATGTATACCCATATAATACTTTCTCCATACATAATAATACATCCTCGGCATACATACATAGTACAATGTATGTATGTATTTATATTGTATGTGTCGAGTTGAGAGATAACTTTCTATCTCTTTCACTTCATTTTTATGATCCAGGCAGTCTCAGCCTCTGTTTTTCTACTCTGTTCATTGGCCCAATGTACATGAGCATATATGCAGTAAGCATGTATGTAAAGGTATATTATACCCTTTTTGTATTTATTATAGAGAAAGCACTAACAGTGTACTCCGTCGTTGGACTTGTTCCAGCTTTCAAACTTTCCCCACCAAACGTAGTTATATGGTTTTTGCAATCCATTCTCGTCTATTCTCTCGCTCTTTCTTCTGCCATTTCCGTAGAAACTAGACCGATCGATAAGTTAAACTCTCGACTGACATCTCATGCTTTCTCCGCACAACTTTGCAACCAGACCACTTGTATCTTTCCCATTTCCCATGCATGCAGAAAACAGGAAAGGAAATAGGAAACTTTGTTGTATGTTACCACATGATGTAATATAGTATAATTTTAAGTTGTAACGATACTATGTTAGGTGGTTGACAGTTTCCTCCGTTTTTCCTATTGAAGAGAAATGTCGTCTCCTTTCCTGTTTAAACCTGAAACAGATCAGGATGACAATACAATGTATATAGGACACAAGGAATAAGGAAGTGTACTTTATTTCATACTTGCGCTTTTACGTATATGCATATACCTAAAGAGTTGTTTAGTGCCTGGAAAATTACCGTTGTTCCTTCTATTCTAAATATTTGTATGAAAGTTCTGGATAGAACTGGAATACACTCATTTCAACTGCGAGAGCAACTCCTTGATGAATATAAAATACAATACAATGTATATACAGATTACAGATGTATAATATGCATGGATTCTAAATAGTCTTGTAAATGAAATATTATGTAAGTGTGGCAAAAGAAATTACCAACGTTTTACATGTACATTTTAATCTAGGATGAACAAAAAAAGAGTAATAGAGAAAAAGTTTAATAGAAGAACAAAGTATCACATTATTCTATAGAAACTACCATACCTACCTTCATCTCATTCGTCTTAGGCTAGTTTTTGGCATGGAAATGTGCAGAATGGATGTATGTATGTCAAATTTTTGAAGCTGGTTGAAACCAGCGTAATAATATGGCGAATATGATATTTTATTTCACTGTGTATGTGTATGTATAATACATGGATTATTAGTATAGTATGGGATGGAAGAGATGCTCATGGATATTAAATTTCCTAGAAAACTCTTTGTCTTCATCATCAAAGGATAGCTGCAACCAACGCGTGCACTCTACTCAGCAGTTGTCAGTACACATTACACATACAACGTATACCCATTACACATACAATACTTGTAGAAACTGGAGCGAAAGCTAAGAACCGTTTATAAAAGACAAAGAAGCTTCACATTTTCTTTGATACATGTATAGAGATTCTTCTTTGTAAGAACTCGGCACGTCCGCCGATATTTGATATCACAAGTTCTTGTTCGTGGTGGATATGTGTAATGTGTATATAGATACTGTTGACAGCAAATACAATAATAATGCACACGACTAGGAAGGAACAGAGCTTGAATTGGAATTGGAGGAAAGAATCATGTTGATAGTGATGCAGATGCTGAAAATGTCATGAGACTATGTGCAGAAACAAAAAGTTCATCGGGATTAATCATTCCAGGAAATGTAAATAGTAAATAGGGACAAATCATACACGTATACCAGTCTTGTGTTGAATCGACATTTTCTATAGGATACATAATAAGCCCGATGTTCATTTTTATACATGTATGCAACTACATAGATATATAAATATGTTAGGTATCTATAGTGTAGGTATGTACTATATGTAAATTGCATTACTATACATGACCTTTCACATCGTTACTGTTTACGAAGATTCTTTGCCTCAGATATTATTGAAGCACACGTATTTATAATGTACGAGTATATATGATGTGAGATGAAAATTCCAATTTAGCTCACTGCAGTATTAAAGTAAAAATCTCGTATGCATGCATGTATAATACAATATTGAAGAGAAATATGGAGGTGTGTGTAGGACAATGTTAAATTTATTATGATATGAGGATTGAGCTTCACCGGTATCCTGGGATTACTGACTATGCATATTATATGCCTAAAATAATTCCTTTATTCTCCTTCTTTTCTCATTTGATCCTGGTTCCTTGCAATACATAAATGAAAATGGATAGAATTTCAAATCATCTTTTAGTTTTAGTATTCAGCGTCAGTTATAACTATGTGTTCTTGACTGCATGAAATAAAGTAACGTCTTCTTCTTCTTGTTTTTGTATGTAACAGTACAACATACATATATAAACAAACAGACACTGCACACTAGAAATCGCCATTTTATCCAAAGAGGTAAAAAGTAAAACCCTCAGGCCTTCATATCGTTCCTTTTTGTTCAC
>JAQIVE010000180.1:0-48935 GCA_034698285.1 Sminthurinus bimaculatus | reverse complement strand
CTCAAGCCTCATGGACGGATGGATGCGCTTATGTTTTTTGTCTCCTCTCTTCTTCTGCCTGTATGGAGTTGACTTTATACCCTTTTATGAGAGAAAGAAAGAAAGAAGGAAGGAAAGGGAAATACAGTCCATTGTAACGCACCTATAGTGCCTGTCCTGAGTGCATTCATCTGGGTCGATTATGCAACAAAAGAAGACCATCAAGGAATGCTTCAAGATGAAGATTTATATTTCCAAGTTCGGCATTTAGTTTCTTAACTCTGGACTGGAATACATACACCTTGAATATTTATGTACAAAGTACATAGTACATACACTTGGTATTGTGTCATCTCGTTCTCCTCTTGTTGACGGTGCCCTTCAATTTCAAATAATACAAAGTAATCCACATCCAAAAATGATTCCTTTTACTTTTAAACACCTACATTATGTTATGTTATCATACGGACAAAACTTGAAATGTTCCAACAATCATCCTCTCATGATGCGTGTAAGTGATTTCCTAACTTGAAAAATCAAAAGCAACAAAATACTTTGCAAGATGTAAGTAATAGAGGAGTCACAGCTCTCAAGTCTCAATGATATTTGGGGAAAGTTCTGTTCTGTGCATACATACATGGATTGAACAAAATACATTGAATGCAGAAGGTAAAAGGTCGAGTATCGACAGAAAAAGGATGAGTGCTACAACAAAAGCTAAGTAGAGAAAAGAAATGCCTTGATCAAAGTCACCATCACCATTCACTGAGAAAAAAGATATTTTCTGCTCCATTTTCTGTTACGATTCAAGTAAACATAGTTGTTGTAACTGGGACACAATGCGCTTTTTGAGAAAAATAAAAATACTTTGTCAAAAAAATAGATGAGATTGTCACATCCACAGTCAGCATTATCGTTATCAGTTGGTCATCTACATGCATACGTAAAATATGTGTAAGTGATTAATAAACACAAAAGCAGGTTGTACTGTAAGCATTTTGTACGTGGAGACAATAAAAAATCTATTGTATAAATTTATTCCCACTAAATGCTTTCTCAACAGTCCATCTTCCTTTTTTAGCTGCATATATTATACATCATACATCTTCATTGTTCGGAATTCGGGACTAATTGTTATGAGCACGGTGACTTCTTGATCAATTTTTCTTAAGCGTTTCTCACATGACCCTTTATCATCATCTCGTATTTAATGGATTAAAAAAAGATGGTACAAAATATGAAATCATAAATAAATACTTAAATAAATAGAATGTATTACCTAATAACATTGTATATACACAATGATTCGATGATAAAAGGGTTAAATAAATGTGATGCGCGGTTAAATAAAGGGTCCCGGCGCATAACTGCGTGTCAAGCTTTGTCTGTAACAAATTAGAAGGTTGTGTCATTCGAGCCTCATTTTTTTCCTCATCAAATACATATCATCCACAAAGCACAAAGTTCCTCCGCTCAAACATCATTTTTTATGTTCTCACTGTGTTGATTTCAATATAAAATTCTTTCGTGGAGAAATTCACATCTGTCTTCCTCAAAATGAAAATCACTCTTTTATAATGCTCCTATATATATGCATGTGTATACTTCTTCCTCCTCATCTTTTCGGATTGTCTCCCGTCTCCTCGATTCGATTATCCAGTTTCCAGGTAGGACGTATTATAAATTATAACACAGGAATACAAACACATGATACACATAGTATAATGCATACATAATAAATACTTATGTACGTATACATATAGAAGCCTCTTCTGCATATTGTATGCACGATATATGGATAATCTCTTTTAAAAGCCCATAAATATTTCTCTTCAATTATGAAGACGTTACTTTGAATGATACAAGTGAGCCGCCAGGAATAAATATCTATGTGAGAGAGAGAGAGAGAGAGAGAGAAAGAGGGACCTGTTTCGTCTTTTTTTCCGCCGACTCTATCTCCCTGTCTCTCCTTTTTTATTCTTCCCACATATAAGTACATTGTAGATACATACATACATACACAGTTTTTATCAAGTGAGTCCCAGATATTTATTTACTCATCATTTCTGTACTTACAACTCACAACTTACAAGGAAATCCACGTGTGTGCTGTGCGTGCGTTTGTGTGTGTGTATCTGTGTATCTACTCTATAAAAAATTGTATAAAAGATTAGTATGGGTTAGAGTGAGCTTGTCTTCTTTCTTTCTCTCTCTCTCTCTTTCTCTCCTGGGCTAATACATACTGACATTTTTTATTCTCATAGACATATAGGAGATCTACTGGGTGTACATTAAGTGCAGCTATGTATACTGTATAAAATGTAGTACTACATGTCTATAGACTGGTGAAGAAGCTGTAGAAGAACTCGTCTCATATTGGACATTGAACTGGAACACTTAGGTTAAAGATAGGAGATGCAATGTAGATAGAAACCGTGGAAAGGTAGATGGGTAGAGATAGAGAGGAAAAGAGAAATAGATTGAGGGAGCCAGAGAGATGGATAGGAAAGGGGATGGATAGGAAGACGGAGATGGAGATGGAGTTAAAGAAGAGTCAAGCTTTGATTTGAAAATCCAGGGAAATGAATGACAGGGCCAATATCATCAGAGCAGGAAGATATTTGTCCCGTTTTTTATGTGTGTACCAGCCAACATGTGAGGAAATTACACAAAACTCGTGCACATACATACATAAAAACCGCATACACCACAAGTACTTATACGCATACGTACTACGTATACGTATGTATATAAATACATACGTATACGTAGCCCAGAATGAAGACAAGAAAAGTTTATATTCCCGGGAAAAATCATTATTTTTTCAAGGCGAGACCGACAGACTGATGTGAGAATTCACATTCACCCTCCTGTTACTTTTATTCTTTGCGTATTGTGTGTATACATACATAAATACATATTTATTGTATATGAGGCGAAAATCGATTATTAAGAAACAAAAACTGTGTCAATTGATGGTTTGGAATCACGCAACTTTCCGGGCTGTACCCTTGCTTTGTTTTTTAGTTTTACAATAATATGTGTACTACTTATACACATACAGATACATACACTCATTTAAGGTACAAAAGAACGAAGCATTGGATGAATAAAAGTTGGCTTTCACCTTTTGCTTCTTTCTTTTTTTAAATTTAAATCTTAAAACTAAAGCCTAAAGGGTTACGTTATGCTCTGTGTTTGCACTGTGAGTTGTATCTCTAGGCACTGTGGTGAATTAATCTACGCTTATTTACACCTACTGTCTATATATTCAATACATCTTTCTGATGTATAATGCATGTATCATGTACATGTATGTACTATGTATGTATAGGTGCTTCCAAGGTAATTTGTCCCATGTTCCGATTGTAAAACACAGCCGCAGTCGCTCCGTCAGAGCTCTCGCATCTCGCCCCCAAAAGAACGAAACAAATGAATTCTTCATTATCCATTATTAATGTAATGTGGAATGGAAAAGCATACATGTAATTTATAATTGTCTTTTGTACAGGATATCTAATTTAGGTTAGGGTGCTTCTCTACATACATATGTATGCATCCATCTCTCGTTTGTTTTCTTATTTTTCCCTGTGTAAAAGTCATCATAACTCTTTTGCTTTTCATATATACATATGCACAAATGTATATTCTATTCTCCGTATGGCCGCTCTCATTCTCCCGCCAGGCTAAAAAAATATCAACACAAATGTGTCTTAATGCACACAGGTATATATTTTTGTGTACAATATGTAAGATACTAATATACTTACTGGAGGATAGTTATACATATACACGTACGTATAGTTGTAAAAAAAGATGTAATAATTTTGTATGTGTTTGGCTGACGGCGATTTCATTTACTTTTGTTTTTTGTTCTGCTCTAATCTTTCTTCCTTGAAGGCTGAAGCTGTATGGGTTACTAATACACAACTTTAATTGTATTCTTATTCAAATTTCAAGATCTCTCAAGTTAAAACACAACAAATCCTAAAGTCCTCTATTATTGGTGTGTTAAGTGTTTCTGGCTATCTTTAAAATGCTAATTTTAAAGTTAATTTTTGTTAGCTTAGAGTAAAGTATCAAAAGGTTTAGCTTTATAATGTACCCGCACATTATGTGCATAAATACTACTAGTGTTGATAATTGTGCAATACGCACAATCATTGTCATGATAAAACAAAAGTTAAATTGAATCAAAAATCGATGAGTGAATGACTCTTGAGAAGAAAAAAATTGTAAGTACAGTACATCATCATAGAATACTGATAGAAAATGCACGGAGGCCTATGTATGATTACGCAGCAGAGTAAAAGAGTGATCAATGGCCACAGCGGTTGACGCGTTTCGAAATTTTTCAGTTGAAAACGCAGTCATGGCAAACTGTTTGGGTGTTCCGAGTGTCATAGTTCTGAGAATTTTTCCCGCCGTATAAACAGCAGTTGATTGTACAATGTACACTGTACACTTGAAGTAAGGACAGGCTCAAGTGCATAACATGTAAAATGTATGAGTGAGTGATGTCCTCAGCGGAAAAATCATAATTTGGTGAGCAGAGCAGTGAGCACCATACAAAACATCATATAGTTTTTTTGTACGCACAGAGGGTAAAAACGGATCTTCGCCCATAAAAAACCCCAGGAAGTTTACCTTCCACAAAACAAAGTTGGCGTATAATGACGAATGAGGCTTTATTGCATAATATGGCTATGTATTACACTCTAGGGCAGGTTATTTTGTTTACTCTACGTTCAGTGTACATTTTTTCCTATCTTTCTATTCTATCGCTATCTTGCTCCCTGATATGTACTAGTTGCTTGCATATCACATCGACATTGACATCAGTACAGCCACCATTTATTTTCCTGATTCCCATCCCCATATCGGCATTGGCTAAAACGTTAAAATGTATCCTACGCGCAAGGGTGTATCTGTGTATATTGTAAGCATAAATACAGGCAAGTTCTGCTAACTTCCACATTTGCATCGTCACTGTTTCTATAATATGTACTCTGATGTATCATATAGGATTTTAATGGTAAATTGTAAATGAACACGACATGATGCTCCTTCGTTTACCAGTTGACTGCTGTCTACACATAAACATATTATTGTCCAGTATATCACACATATACATAAGGTATAGAACGTACAATACAAACTCTCAAGAAAAAGTAGGCAAACTCTTCTTCCTCTTTTCTTCTTTTGTATGGACAAGACAAAGATTTTTTTATGGGGGGAGATGGCCAAGACTCGAGATTTTTGTGAGTACATTACGATGTGACTGCGGACCCCAAACGGATTCGTTTGACATTGTCAAATTATTTTATGACTCCGGCACACTTTGAATTCTCTGGCTCTTTGTTTTTCTTTAGCACACATATACATCTCTTTTTAGCAAGTTAGTTGTCGTCATGTGATGGGATGTGATAGGGCAAAAATATTTATTATGATTATGTAACGTGGACGGAGATGTTTTAGAGCAAATGTTTTATTTTTGCAAAAAACTCTTCTCTTTTGGCCGTATATTGCCAATTACTTTCTTTGTTCTCTACCCAAAAACGACCCAACGTAAATAAGGCAATTTGGCTGCAGTAAAATGACTGATGATATTGTTCATGCACGTCCTTTTTGAAACTTTTGGAATTTCTTTTGGCAATATAACATACAATCTTATACAGATGTGTATTTATGTGTACATTGGATTGGATGCGATGTTAAGTTGGGCTCGAGCGACATTTATGACTTTAGTGACTCGTCAATGCTGTTTTACAGTCCTTTGTGTACATTTGTAACACATAATATACTATTTGACAGTATATGACTTGGTTGATATATAGTTATTTGTGGGTATGTATGTATTTAAGTTTAAGGGAATATCTGTACTACAGGTTATACCTACGATATGTTTCATTTTGTTTGTACTGCCTGTAAGTTTATTCACATTATAATATGTGCAAAAATTAAGTTGCAAAAGGACACAATTTCTGAATTCAGCGTGTGCGTCTATGTATGCCGCTCCTCCTTGTGTTTTGAAGAATGTCAATCGGCGAAGTCCAATTCTCAATTCAATTTTTGGGTTTCCATTGTTGTTTATGTTGTTGGCGTATGGGCATACTATATACATTATACATATATGCCGCGGCTTGCCTCGATTTGTCAATTTAGTTTTGTTCCGTATTTTTGAACTTTATGGGCTAAAAGTGAGTATTGCGAAATGCAATTTACATGAATTTTTGACCTAGAAGGAAGGTAAATTTTTTCATAAAACTTTTCTTTCTAGCAGATTTTAAAAAATACGCCAAATATGCCAAGTCCAGTTTTATTTTTTCGTACACAATGCCCGTGCAAAATTTGGAGACTTTGTGTAAACTCAACTTTCGCGTTTTTTAAAACGTCGTCCCAAACCGGAAGAAAAATTCACTAATATACATGCATGTGTGTTTATACGTATGGATACGTATAATATATATTTTGAGCTGACTTTAGGGTTTCAGTGAGCAAACAAGAGCTCAACATGATAACTACATAATGTATGACCTTATTTCATAGAGAAACGCTCGAATTTACATAATTTACAATTTTTAACTTAGAAGAGAACTGCTCTTTGTCATCCTTGTTCAACGAGATTTCTCTCTTCTCCATAAATATATTTCCATTGGTGTACTGTTTCTGTTTGTCTTTTGTTCGATCTCTGTTTTTACTCAAAACCAGCAAGGCAACAGTATAACAACTGTAGGAATAGAAGTCCTATAATAGGACACGTACAAAGTATTCTGAGATTGTAAATCAAAATCGCAGTTTTTTCCGCAAAAAAACAACAAACAATGTATCTAGTCCTCACTGAATGCAAAATTTCTTGGGAATACTAAAAGTAAGTATAAATTTGTCTAATAAGTATATGTAGATGTGTGGGTAGTTTTAGTTTTTTACTCCTTACATTGTGGTGTCTGTTGTAGCTAGTACCTAGTAACAACATAACATAACATAATAACATAAAGATTTGTCCAAGTTCCCAGTTTCTGGCTTCAGGATGGTTTGATGGTTTGACGCAGGCGAGAACACCAAGGAAGAATGGTGTGGCCTCAACGGTTAACTTTGACGATACAATGTATTTTTATGTAAAATTCACCTTATCACCATATTAACTATATATATACATGCATTATGATTTTATTCCTCGCTTACATAAATAGTTTGCTACCTGATGGATAAACTTAACGTTGTACACAATATGCAATACATTGTGTGCAAAGCCAAAGACTGTTTACGTTCACCAATGTATATATGTATGCACACATGGTATACATGGTATTATACATATATAATATATACTGTACAATTAGATTGAGATTGAAAAGTAAGTTGTCTCTTTGTACGTTTGTGTTTGTGTGAGTCAAATGAAAATGTCTAAAAAAACGTCTCCATATACTCTCGCTTGCTCCTCCTGCAAGATGACTTTCTTTGACACACAGTAAATAATGGCACAGAGGGTATTCTTATCCGAGGAGGTTATCAATGGAGACTTTACTACCTGCAGGAGAGAGAAGAAGGAGGGAGAGAACGAAAAAAGGAAGCATTTTCCACAACCAGCCAGCCACCATGCAGCCAAGTGGGCTATATAATATGCTAAATAATACATAATACAAAATATCCGTACATTACCCATGTTTGTATAGTTATATAACTTAATATGGTATGACATTACATTATATTATATGATGATGGAGCCGTGTGTGAGTATAAATTACGCTGTTTCCCCATTTATTACTCACACAACAACAATAACAATCCAGAGATTTGGTATTACTTTGTACTTTGTGCATACCTGTTATGTACATGTCCCACTGGCTACACATATGATTCCTTGGCCTGATTATACATACGTAAAGACAACACAGCACAACACTCACAGTATTAGTTGTGTATGACATTATGAGTTGGATTATGGACTAGAACACTCCTTGAAATAAATGGTGACAGAAATACTCTGTATACATACATATTACAATGTATGTAGAGGAAAACAGCAAGTGAGCAGGTAAATGCGTACTGCATAATATACATGTATGTAAAAGCAAGTAAGTGCGTATAAAGATGTTACACTTGAGGTCTACTTTACTTTACCATTACAATTTACTTTGCCTGTGTGAAGCCAGCAAAAGGTGTTGCCTCCATCGTAGAATTTACTTTTTGTGTATATGCATGTGCAGTATCTATACATACATAACATGACAACAGCCAGTCAGGCAGGTATGAAGAAGAAGAAGACTCCTACCAACTACTAATGGAAATTGAAATGCAAACAGACAGACAAACACCCATAAGTAAAATAGAGGATAGAGATCTGTTTCAATACGTGTATTAACTTTGGAAACGGAAAAGCATTGTAGAATTAGGTTTTTCATATTGATACACCTTTTTTCACGATTTTTCGTTGTCTCTGACGATGACTGCGACTATACCTGTATGTCTGTGTATATGTGTATACATGTAATCCTCAAGTCGAGTCCAAGGAACAAACGAACATTTTTCTCCGTAATATATTATATGAAGCTATTAAGTCATTGTTTGTTTCAAACACTAAGGAATGGCCAAACCAAAACATGTGGAAAGCAGAGATGATACTTACGACTTACTCTTCTCTCTCCCTGCAATATAACATAACATAATATATAATGTATGATGATGATGATGATATTGTCCAGGTACATACGTAGATACATAGATAATAGATATGTCTTAGTTACATATTCTTTAGCTCCAGCTAAACTCCAGCCTTTGCTTTTCAACTCTGCTGGACTCTTCCTCTTTCTCACTCTCCGGAGACGTTGATTATCCCTCAGACTTTTTTCTTCGTGTATTGTCGACTGGTTAAGTGTGAGATGGACCGGAGGGCAAGAAGAAGGAGAAGAAGAAGGAGATTTAGGTGAATATGGGTATATATATTTGTATGGATGGATGTGAATGGAGTTGGGTGTGTTGTTTGGTGACCACTGCTGGAGCTGGAAGGAAAAGGCCCTTTTTTTGTTTTCTTCGTCTTGGTCTCATCAAAAAGTCGATCAGATAATAGGGTATATGGAGGAAGAATATGAGAGAGAGAATGAGAGGATGAGGGAGAGCCTTTGACACCCAGTGTACAGTGTATAATATATGTATAGATATGGAGGAGAGTAAGGAGAGAACACCCACGCAAAGTAGGAAGAGCATAGTGAAGTGTTTGGGTCCGTCGTTCAATGGCTCAATGAGTTGCTTCATTTTCTCTGTCCAAATCTCTCTATTTTTCCATTCTCGAAATGATATATGAGGCCCCCTCGCTCGCACATTGTTGGTTGGTTGACCTGAGCCGCATCTCCATGCCATTACTGTATATACTCAATTCAATTATTCCCATCCCTTTAAGTGAGCACCAGGAGAAGCAGCACAAGGCGAAGGTAAAAAGCTGACTGACTGACTGTTGTGGGATCCAAGTATTTACGTACATTACCAGGCTGAAAGATCTCTATTCTATTCTCCATAATGTTCAATGCTCAAGTCATAGTTGTCAAGTCAGAAAGCCACAGCTTCAGTTTTCTCAAGTATTGCATTATATTTCATTGTATTGTCGTTGTAGTGCATAGCACAATATTGTGTGTGTGTATGTTGGAAAGGTAAATTGATATGACAATTGATCCCTTGATTTTACTAAAATCCATGGAATGTCTTTCTTATTCCCATTCTTCACCTTGCATTGCATTTCATGGTCTGCATTGACGTTGTAGATATTGCATTCATCCCTCCTCGCTCATGTTTATTCTTACATACGTCTATGTATAATATTTTTTCCTTTTCTTGAGTGGGTAACTTTAAGCCTGAGTTAAGTCAAGAGACTTTTTCTTTGGGGAGACTTTTCCAAAGAGTCCCATAAGGAGACATGACAATTTTATCTTGGACAGACCCAAATGTCTCTTTCACCTCTTGTTCTCTTGAAAAAATCTCAACATTTCATTGTTTCCCCTCATCATGGCAGGCCGTCCCTGTGTTCTTTATGTATATACAATATACAGATATACTTATGTAGGGAGGTAGAGGAAGGGAGAGTATAAAGCGAGATAAAAAAAGAAGTGGTGAGGAGGGCGAGACTTTTGACTACCCACTTGACTACGCTTTTCTCCCTCAATCTCTCTCTATCTTCTTGCTGTTCACCTTTCCCAAATAACTCAATTATTAGGCATTCAATCATTCTCGACAATTATACACGAATTTTTTTTGTACAATTTGTATATCGTATGCCATGTTTTGTTTCTCTCTCTTCCATTTCACATAATACCTGTGTGTTCGTTCTGTGTGTTCGACACGTTTGGTATACGAGGGTAATTGATGGGATTTTTGAGTGAGCAAACAAAGTTGGAGACATTTGGAGGAATTTTCGCTGAGGAATTTATTTATTTGGTTAATATACATACATAATACACTTTGAAAACTTTTCTTCCCGCAAGAATTCCAATGTGTGTTTGTGTGATACAGTTAAAGTTAAACGCTAAATTATGACAATGTGAAAGAAATGCGAGGTATACAATTGGGAAAAGTCAAGTAAAGTTGAGTAGTGTTAAAAAATTCCCATGTTAAATCACAATAAACACATAATGATGATAATAGTATAAATAGAGGCTTGAGCTTTCACAAGGCTATACCTAAATAATATATATGTACTGTGTACTACATACATTACAGCAACATCATGATTTTGACTTTGAACAAAACTGCAAATTTATACCTGTAGCTGATAAAAAAGAGAGTTGAAAATTAACGGCCGCAAGAGCACAAAAACCATTTATCCCTTCAGTCAGTTCCTTTTGAAATGAATTCAAAAAAATTGGTTCATATCTATTTAATTACACTCGGCGTGATAATATCTACAAAGGTGTCCTCCTCTTCAAATTCAGATTCAGATTCAAATTTGAATTCGAATTCAGACTCAACTCACTTGTTCCTCCTTTGAATAATATGCCAACTTGATGATATTTCTTGATATCGTCATCAAGATTGACAAAGCTCCAAAAGAGCTTCAATAATAAAAATAATGAATGGTAATGATAATAATAATTGAAGTAATAATGAGGAAAGATCTATATACTCTCCAACTTGAAGTGTTTCAAATGCTCAAATGTTCACAGATATGAAGAGATTAGCTGCCAATAATGCTTTTTCTTTCCTCCTCCTTTGTTTCCTCGTGACCACAGTTCACACAAAGGAAATTCGGAATAATAGGATGGTGCTAAGTATTTTAAATATCTATCCTTCTGCCTTACATTTTATTTTATGTATATTACTTATGGTATATATAATACAGTTGAAGGGATGATTCACGATTGGGGAGATTGCCTTTGATTGTCTCTCTCTTTCTCTATCTTCTATGTATACATAACTATAGATAATATTTCTTACGAAACCTTTACACCGACACAAATTACTTACACATAGATTCTAAATACATGTTCATTTACAAAGTTGGTAACTGCCTACATAATTTCCCTATAATGTACAGCAGATAATAAGCATTGTATATTTTCTGCGTAATTGCATTAAACTTTTAAAAATACTTTTTATTATCTATGTACAAATGTACCCACGCGACATATATCTGAATTCAACAGATAAACAGGCGAATAAGGGAACAAGTAAACAAAAATAAGATTTTCTGCTTGTCTCTAACTCTACCCATATTATAATACTTGCATAGAGATACGGTTATTAAGTCGTGAACTCATTTTGAGAATTTTTAGACAAAGAACAAGAGCAAAGTTTAGATTGTAAAAATGTATGTATATATACACTATATACACATTTCCCAAAACAAGCCACGAACTCCATCTCCAACTTTGTCTCTTTGTTTTGGCTAATATCGTAACTCCAACTACAGCTATATATATGTATCTATTATGTATGTATGTGCAAATCCTCAATGTATTCTGAGGACTTTACTCGAGAGCCTATTTGTGATTTGACTCGCAATCAAAGATTTCCGTCCAAGTTGCTGCTGTGATGTCTTTTGTACAGGATAATAATATGTACTAAATAGTGTTGTGTTTAATATGCATGCATGTAAGTACCATAAGTTACAGCTTTAATGTTAATGGTTTCGAGTTTGGTATTCATTGGTATTGAGGATTGAGAGGGTATGCCAACTAGAGTATAATAGCATTACTCTTGAGAGTCAATACGGGAACAAAAAGAAGAGAAAAAAGAAGACGACGAAACAAAACGAACCAAATTGTAGGAGAAAAGGAAGAATACAAGTAAATCACGACCTTTTCGCCCACCTCCGAGCTCAAGCTCCTCTACACACTCTGTGCTTCCCGATTTCACAAAATAAATAATACGCACACATTAACAATTTTAGAGTGTGTATATCTAGTGGATACACATTATCTTTAGATACATATATGCCTAAGTATCCACATTATCAAAACAAACACTGATATAGCAGACCGTTCTCTTTGTTCTGCTCTCCTCTGCTCACTG
Organism: Sminthurinus bimaculatus; assembly: GCA_034698285.1. Taxonomy (NCBI): domain Eukaryota; kingdom Metazoa; phylum Arthropoda; class Collembola; order Symphypleona; family Katiannidae; genus Sminthurinus; species Sminthurinus bimaculatus. The sequence goes on along the minus strand of JAQIVE010000180.1, from coordinate 36,455 downwards.
CTGGGCTTCCATTGAGCATGTTGAGACAATTTATAGAGTATATGTGTATTCTGTAGATATCTGTGTATATATAAACGTATGATAATTTGGTTGTTTATTGTGTCGACAATGATGCTGTGAGCACTTGTAAATACATGTGTATTTCAGTATTTAAGTATTGCCTTGTAATATAATACGATTATAAGTATGTAATACATATGTGTACATGTACATAAGTTAATAGAAAAGATCGCTTTTAATGGGCAATATAGTTTAGTAGTTTTGCGAACGAAATCGTTTGACTTGCAATAAATAAGCAAGAAGGATGGTATCGTACTTGCAGATTTTTGAAGATCTGAGTTCATACCCAGGGAGAATTTCCTCTTTTGTCTCTGAAACAATATGGGTCACTTCCATCAGAGTTGTGTACTGTACACAACAATGATTTTGAGATTTAGTGTAACGCCACTTTTCTTTCTGTGATATACTGTATGCATTATACATACATACGGGTATGTATATATAAAGTTCAACTCTTGTACTCTACGGTGTTGGTTTTATTGTTCTTTAGTTTTTGTTTCAGGTTCTCTTCAGCATCATCATCTTCTTGATTTTCTTTCAACTCTTAGCTGTCGTGGGATTTTTATCCTTATCTTCTGTCAAATTAACATGGCAGTTTCTCTGCATTCTTTCTTTTTTAATACTGTTATGCAGTGCACAACATTCTTTGAGTGAACCTGCAATATTTACATTTGCACGCAGAAATTATGCATATTCTGTGCATTTAAACTGGTGCAAGATACACTGCGAAAGTAAATTCAAAATTATGATCGTTGCATGCAAAAGTGTAGGAGTGCAGACCAAGGAATTGACCGCTCCATTTAAACACCACCCTGTCTTCCGCATACAAAATTGAATGTAGACATCATACAAAATACATTTATCATTCATTATTTTGTGCGCAAGTTCTGGGAAAATTTCGAAAAATATAATATTAACTGTACCTCAAAAATTCTGGGAAACATTCACCAGGAAATGAGGAACCCTGGTTTATCTTCTGTTATTAATGGATGGGTTATGAATTGAGCCAACTTTGCTGTCCAAATGACGATATGATATGAACGTCTGTCTGTATACATTATACATATAATAATGACTTCAAAACTAACTGACTGTAGGTACTCCAAGTACTAACCTGATTGTGGACAGTTTTGTGTGAAATTAGAATTTAGAATGTGCAATGCATACATATTACATATAGTAGCAGAGGGTGTTTGTATGTATGGAGTTGTATTTGTTCAATATTTAAACATACACACACAAGTCAAAATGTGAGGGTGCCGATTCAAATACATATGAGGGTATAGAGAAAGAAAGCTATCCAAAATCAAGACTTGGACGTAGACAACAAACATGATAGAAATATTCTCCCCAAATTCCACAACTGATAAAAATATTAGTCCTACAATACCTACATGCATAAAAGCCTAAATGCCGGCTGCTGACTGACAGACTGGTCTGATGGACTGAATGCTCAGCATGTCACAAAGTATTTGATACTCGCGAGGAAAAGTCAATTTGTGTGAGAGAGAGTCAAAGAGTGTGTGAGGTCTCTAATACACTGTAGTGTGTAAGTATGTGGATAGTGTACAATGTACATTTTAAATACGCATAAGTGGATGGATTCGTGTAGGTATATGGATATGGATTCTCACTTAAGCTGGACAGGACGACAAGACAAGGTTTACACTTTACATTTATACATTCCCTACCTACTATGCATATAGTTGGTAGGGAATGTATATTATACAAATACATAGAGCGAGCATTGACTAACCCGAACCACGAAGGAGATGGAGCGGAGTTACTAAGTAGTAGAGCCTCCGGCTATTTGACTATTTAGCCTGACATGTGATCCAAGTGTTTATTTTATTTTTCTATTAGTCACTCCATTCGTACATACACACATACACACAGCACGCACTTATGTAGGTGTGGATAGATATTTGGTGTTTGGCACTTGGTACTTGGAAAATGCAGCCAAGTAGTGTGGCTATAAATAAGCTTATATCATGTTTTTAAAAACTTGCTCCTCTTCCTCTTCATCGTGCGCCCAACAGGACTCACATCACATTTTTTTTCTCCAGTTTAATTATACTGCACCTTGGTTTGGTTTTCCAGCAATTACTTTGTTTAAAAAGAATATTTGATGATGAGTTTAACGTGTGTATGATTGCTTGTTTATACTTACACATGTAGGAAAGTAAAGGAACGGATGTCTATGGCTAAGGACATAAAATGTGGTGAAGGGCAAGGAAAACCTTGCATTCAAATTTCCAATTTGAGATTTTTTTCAATTACATTTTATGTTTATAGTCTTTTGAGGTTCGAATAGCACGGAAATGTACATTTGACAGGCAGTTACAATCATCCATGATCCATGTGTTTGCTTTTGCTATAATACGGCAAATATTGTTCAATAAATCAATAAATTGTGGCTCCTATCATCATCATTATCATTGTTATTATTATCGTATCGCGATGTATTGTGTAATGTTTGTATCTGATTCATAAACCTTTAGTACATCAGTATGTATTTTCCTACGTAATAGTGTGCAGTTGAAGCACAACGTGTCTTAAGTTTCCCTTTTCTTCGTCTGTAGTATCCTCTCGGTCTCTCACTCCTTAGTTACATTTTAAACAATACATATATATGATACTTAAGTACACAAGTACATGTGTGTATGAAAGAGAAGAGAGCAGTGATAAAAGATGCAATTGGGCTCGGGTAAGCTCTGAATTGCACAATTTTTATTATACATATCATGTAATATAAGTCGACACAAATTTTAAACTGTAGACTGAGGGCTGAGTAGACTCCTGCTACAAATTACAGTTTTTTCTATCTATTTCTATAGTAACTATATGCATGAATGTATGTGTGTGTAGGCTCGGGTCATTTTATCTGCAGGTATGGCGTATGGGTTTCTTTTGTTTTCACGCTTCATCGTCTCCACACAGTAGCGTCCCGGGGTGATCTTATTTTCATGTTGGTTTTCTCTTTGGCTCTTGTCTTGTCTTTTGGTGCTTTACATGATGGATTTTGAGGTTGAAGTTGAACATTGAATTGAAAGTCGCTTCAAGTATTGTATGTACACGTTTGTCTGTGTATATGTTATGAGTTGTTGAAACTATAATATAACTACTGTATACACAAAGATGGTCACTGTAATAATCAATAATGTGTGGTGCTCTTTTTTACTCTTTAGCTGATTGCTATGCAATACATACACTAGAACAGAAGGAACAGAAACATATCTGGATGGTCATGATCATTTCAGTTTCAAACTTTGATTTTCTGACTAGATACAGATATTTTTCTCGGAATCCTTTTTCAGGTTCAATATATATATATTATATATATATATACATATGCATGCAATATACAGCATTATAATATAAATGAGTCATGTACATAATAAAAGCATGTGGAGACACAGAATTGAGAAGATTCTCCTTCCTCGTTCTCCTTTTTACTCATCCGTCTTCATCGCTCTTCGAGTCTATTGTCAGTTTATATAATTTTTACCTCAAAAAATGAGACGAGAATAGTCTAAAGGAAGACTTTATCCTTTCACACATCATTCTGCTTCATGAAAAATATCAATTTTCATGAGGAGCAGACCAGAAAACAGACATAGAGAGAGAGAGAGAGCATTCCTCGGTCCTCAAAATCTCTCTCTTCCTCTCTTGACCTGTCACGTAATCTGAGGTAAAGGGAAAATCCAGACCAGACCAATCCAATCCAAAACCATCAAACATAAGTACCCACAACACCACACTGCACAAGGACGTTCCATTATCAACCATACCAATACGTTGTTATCTACTGTGTCTGAAAAAATCACTCTTGACTTTTTATGGATGGGTCCCTTTCACTCCGTCCGTCCCTTCACCTTCATCTTCGTTTCACATTGTACGTACTGTGGGTACTTTCTTAATGCCGGTAAACCTAGAAGTACGTATGTGAGGGAGGATCGTCGTCATCGTCATCATCATTGCATGGTGAAATTCACATGTTCAAGTTCAACTGTGGCCAGTTGTGTACAAACTAAAAAGGAAATGAGGAAAGGTCCCCAATCTCTCGATAATCCAACGTTATACGTTATAAGCTGGAACGTCAGCCAAAAGACAAACGAAGCCAATATCAACGAAAACCGACTCAATCTCGTCCCCATCCTTAAATGGTAGATGGTAAATGGTAAACGTTGAATTGTGTAAGGTGTATGTATTGGTTTTTATTCCTTATCTTTTTAGCCGAGACTCTGGAATCGGTTATAATGTTTTATTGGAGCTTTTTCCTTTTCCTTGGTGCTCCCTTCAATTTTTTGGTATACTCCCCAACGAGATTAGTCGTATGACATATCGACCATCCGTGTAACCTTATATTGTAGTTTATATTTAGTTTATAGCTCATAGTTCATACCACTACTCATATTTGATGTTTGTGTCGTCGTCTCAGGTTTTCTTCTTTTTAACTTAACCTCACATTCTTGGGATTCACGTTTGAGCTATGTATTATGTATGTATTATGCATTTTTTTCTTACAATTAGTTAAGAGTAGAACAAGGTTTGGCAGTGCCGTGGAAACTGGAAGCCATTTATAGTCAAGTATAATATGTATTTGGATATTATGGGGTTAAGCCGACTTTTATTTTCATGATGATGGTGATTTTGGACTTTGATTTTGATGTACCTGTACCAGACCGTCAAAGATCCAATCCTGCAGCATCATATTTTTGGTCGTTGTTTTTTCCTCTGATTTTCAATCATATCCTTTGGTTTTTACCTTGTGAAAACCCATTTTTCGATCAGTGATTAGATTCGTCGAACCGATGATTGCAGGTATGGATAGATGTATGCATGTATACATCGTATATCGTGTACGCTGCATTTTCTATCATTCTTGGTTTGTCTGGAACGGAACGGATGCAAGTGTGAAGGTGCCGTTCAAATCTTCATCTACACTTATGCACATATATGCATAAATTGATGCATACATATGTATAGATATTGGTATTGTATATAAAGCAACTTACCCTTGATAATATTATCGCAGGTATGAAATGCTATTTTTCCATAGCTAAAACCATGTCCACTTGTTTATAAATAGGTGTAGATAAATTCTCAATATTTTATAAGCTCCTTTACTTCTTTTCTATGCATTTACTCTGTATAGGATTTAGAATGTAGACTACAGTGAAAAATTGGTGATGTATCCCAAAATCCCATAATAATCAGGCAGCTTGGGAAACAAAAGCTGATGCTGTGCTTTATTGTATGTGCCTGTATACATGTACAATGTACATACATTTAAAAGGAGAGGATCTGCTTGATTTATCATATTGTTTATATTGTGCAGTATATAGAGAAATGTACAGTGCGTGCTGGTGGTAATTTGAGGTATGTACGTACAATACACTTTTTTACGATAGATATTTGAGTATTGGGTAGTTTATAGTTTAGTTGATTCGGAGGGAAAAAATTGAGCACAATTTCTGACTGCATTAGCTGGCTAGTCAGCTATTGACTGTGTTTGAAAGGTGCGATTAGTCTGATGATAAGGACGAAAGCCATGTACACTATACATTTTGTATACGCTTATTTTATCTTGTGTGTATATTAGATACATGATCAATGATGGAAGTGGAAAATAAGGTTGGCTCAATTTTTTTGATGAAAAGAAAGAGAGGCAGAGAGAGACAGAGAGAAAGAAGGTAAAAAATCTAACGTTCGAATTTCACGATCTTTTTGTCCATAGCGTAACAATATTCTAATTCATCACACATGGCTGACTCTCTTCGGAAATCCCATAAACATAAAACTAATGTTTTCCTAACCTCACAAGGAGTGGAGATTTTTTGCAAGATTTTTCCATCCCAACACATACTCATTCTATCTATCTACTACTACATACTATTTTAACACTTCAGCTCTCTAATCCAACACTTTACCTTGCCGACACTCGACTTTTTGATTCTTGATAATGTAGACAGATTGTTTTTCAAATTGTTTTCCAATAATTATCATTATGCATATATATTCGGGAATGAATGGAAAACGTGTGAGTGATAAATTAGATTGAAAAAGAGCGCACTCAACATGTGTGTATATTTAGTGCCGAAAGTATATATACCTAGGCAAAAGTGGTGAGAGGTAAGAAAGCATGAATATATGAGAAAAATCTCAACACTTTTATGCATAAATAGTTTGTAATTTGCCTGCATCATGTAGGTAATGTATAGTGGAATATTTATACACCGAGATATATGCCCAGTGTTGATGTTGCGTGCACACAATGTACAGGTTTGATTTAATTTTAGAAAAATGAATGTCACACATGCAAGTGTGTCTACTGGTTACACCTTATAATACTTTCTATAGCTATAGGTAAAATCTAGATAAATGGAGTATACGGCATTTCAATAAGGAAAAGAAGGAGGAGGAATATCATTACAGTCAATCTTGCTCCGATTCTGCTTTCTCATGGTGGTTCTGTATATTTGTGCATGTGTACTCATATGTATATATGCATGCACTATGAGGAAAAAAGATGTACGTTTTGTTGGCTCTCTCCTTGTAACTCCAACAATGTTAAGACACTGAGTATCTGTAGCCTCTCTCTCAATTCTTCGCCTCATTGTAGGTTCAACATTAAATGGTAAGAGAAATTACATATTGTTGATGCTGTCGTATGTATAAACTATAAACAAATAACTTTTTTGTCGTCGTCCTGTTTTGTGGAGCGCACGGGAGTTCCTCGTGTAAAAAAGTAAGCTCGTAATAAGAAGCACTCAGGACATTTGTCCATCTCCTTCTGTATTTCTCTCTCCGTTCTCTTGTGAGTACAAGATACACCTTAAATCGTTGTCGCTTCATACTGATATCTAACTCTCTGGCTCTCAAATAGCCGATAGATTACAGGGAGAAAAATCTCCGATGGATATCCTTAATATGATGCAACAATGGAATCCTAATTTATGTTGACTACCGTATGCATGTACACTGTACACTGTACACTTTTATAAATTTTAAGGCCATCTGTCACCCGTCATTGCAACAATTAACAATAAAACACAACAAGTAGCTGTTGACACTCAAAATTATGGGACTTTGTCTTGTGCATCATACTTTTTATATAATACATGAATTTATGCATCTCGGATTGGAACCTACTGATCGGATACATACACGACTAAATATTTGTATACATACTGTAAAGCTACATAATGGCTTTTAAGTGCTTAAGAACAGAGGTTATATTTCAGTAGTGGACACACGACGCGAAGCGATGACTTGTCGCACAAGGTATTAAATATCAATATCAGTTTCAAATTCTATTGCTCTTCTGCCGCATACTATGCTACACAAAAGCCTCAGCACTCGGCATAAACATGGTGAGGGCTAAGTATGTTTGTTTTGGGCACATAAGCATACACTATGTTTGTATACAGTGCAGTATATTCCTGTTTTTTATTTGAAGTTCACGCCTATTAACCAAGTTCATTCAAACGAGAGGAGTCCTATACACAACAGATGGATACATATTATCTATGTATAATTCAATTTCTATGCACAGCTTGGAAATCTTTACCAAATGAATATGATACTTAACTGACCGTCGTTGTTTTTGTCATACATATCAGAGCTTTTGTTTTACATTCGATTCTTGTCTTTAAGGCCGATTATGGGACGATAAATGTGTAACATATAATGAAAATAAATATGAAATAATGGTGAGCTAAATGCTGCATAATTTCATATATGTAATACAACATAATACTAACACCGACTATAGAGCTTTACTTGTGTAGTGTGTACATATCTTCCATTGTCCATTCTTGTGTTTGGAGCGACGCTAGTGACAAATGTACTATTTACTACTACATAGGTTAGTTGTAAGATACAACCACATGATATGTAACACACATGAAAGAGGGAACGACAACAGGTTGACATGGTACGCGAACGAGTCAGCTAGAACGTGTGAACTTTGATGACGATGACGACAAAGACGAAGACGAGTAGCTGCGTATATGTATGCACAGATATTTATTTATATAGGGAAGCTTAATCCATACCACAGATACAGATAGCATGGAGGTGTTGGTTGATGTGAAGCATAAAATGCACCCGAGTTAAAATCGTTAATGGGAGGAAGCAGTCTCCGCTCGTTCTTTCATTTTTTCTTCCTCTTTCTATCGTTTCGTTTTATGCGCTGCCTCTTTGAATCCACCGTCAATTTCATCATTATCCTGCGTATAGATATACTTAATGCATGCGACATAATATAAATTCAATATCTTTGCCTTTCTTCTTTTTTTTCGTCCTTTTCTTTTTTACCCTTCTTGATAATTTTCCGCATGATTGTGATAATCTCGGACGCTTCTGCTTTCTGCATTCATAAGACGCATGTGTATGTGATTATGTGTGTTTAGGGTAGTCTTAAGTTAATACACGTATCAAGGGTATGGTTTTTTGCACTTCAATTGTGTGCATATTATGCCTACCCATGAATCGTTATATCTTTTTTCTATTGACTATTGATACATGCAATCGACTATTGGACTCTACAATAAAGTGTTCGTCCTGGTCATTGAAACTTTCAAGCAAGTATTATCAGTAGCTCATCATTCTTGAGATTATCCTTTGGATAATTTAAACTTTGCCGTTGTCCACTCGTCAATTTTTTATCCCTCTTTTCCTCCGCGTTTTCCTCAATTCATCTTCCTATCTTTGCCAATATTACACATTTTTCCGTACATAAAATAGTTGTACATTGTACATACAAGATGTATGGATATACATGTAATATATTCTAGTAAAGCATTAAAATGGTCATTCACAGGTGTCCACAAACTGCAGATGGAAATCAAGTTCATGTTGTTTACTGTGTACAGTGTAAAAATAGAAAATCGAGAAAGGAGTAAAAAGCAAGGAAAACAATAATACATACGCAGACAATAAGAATCTCTATCAAATTACAAGTTGTGATTGATCTTGATCTTGTTATTGATATGGATATTGGTATTTGTATTGTCATTTTCCTCGTTGGAAGCTTGAATGGTGTCTTATTCTTCCTCTTGTCGGTTGTTCAGCTCTAACTCCTCCGTAGTAATTGTATTTTATTTCTTTAGTGTGTAATGTGTTTTATTCAAAAGAAAAAGAAGAAGAGATGCAACACTGTTAAATTTAATGTTGTACGTATTGTTGTGGAAGGCAATTTGTGTATTGGGTCCTTTATAAAACTCAAGAGTAGTGATTTACTCCATAAACAAGTATACACTATCTAAATACAAAGAAATAAAATTTAATGTCTGCTTTTTTGGAATATGCACAATAAGGAATAATATGAAGGCAGAAAATGCTGCTAAAACGATGTCTACAATCTATGTATACGATGTATTGGAATAATAACTGTGTGGCGAGCCCATAATAAAAGTTTTCTAACCAGTAAAATGTCATCACTGACTCATGATCGTAATCATGATCCTGTTCATGATCACTGCTGATGAGAGCTGATGCGACGACGATGAGCGTGTGTAAGATATTTATGTGGTGTGAAATAATGTAAAATGGAGCAGTCAGTTTTGTGGTGTGGCCGAATGTTAGCAAGAAACGATAAACGATGTGATCGTGTCGTGTCGTGTCCTGTATTGGTGTGCCATGTATCAGTATCAATATCAGTATGGCATATAGGGGATGACGACAGTGAATTTTACATTGTAAATTAAAAATACACATAGTCGAAGCCGATGCTGTCCATCCAACTGAATTACAGTTACAGTTATGATGTTTTACACAGAATATCTATATATCTTCTATACACCTATATATACATATGTACCTGTGTCATAGGAATGTTAATAAACGCTGATACTTATGTATGTATGTGAGGCAGGGACATTTTGATGAGGAAAAGGGAGTTTTGTACATTGTACATATTATGTATGTAGGTTCTCGTCCAACGAACCTGCCTTCCTTGCTCACCGACTAACTGGCTACTGGCTAGGCTGGCTGACGTGAGTTTATTGAGTGTAAAAGGCGTCCGAATATAATGCAAAATTGTCAAAATCCTCGCCAATGTCTCGTTGTATATAGCAGTCGATAAAGATGAACTAAACAGAAATACAAATAAGAGGTGCAATTCTAATACCAAGAAATCCTGTGATGATGGCGATACACAAAAAAATGTGTCTTTTCCCTACGTAAAAAGTTGAGTGGAGTAAAGGATAAAGAAAGAAAAAGAGAGAGGCTATATCTATGGAAAAAATTGAGCACGTGGGGCGTGACTTTGCTTGGTTATTTGTCTTACTCCTCTCTCGTTTCCACTTTTTTCTACACCTTTCATTCCTCCTTTCTTTCTGTGTTATATGTATGTATGTGGATAGTTTGTGGACTTGACTTGAGTTAAGTTAAGTTTTCCTTGTTGCCCAGAGTTGGTTTGGTTGGTTATGGACCGATTCTCGTCACCACACCAATGGCATTGAAAATTGATGTACTTCAATATGGGATGGCACTGCAAAAAAAAGACGGCAAGTTGATGTACGAAAAGATACACGATGTGATGGTCATCCGTGATGAACCCACTTGCCTCAACTTCCTCTTGCTTACAAGTATGTATGTATGTCTTATTTTTGCTTGCCTCTTCGTCGGATCATTACAGCGATGGCCATGCCGATTCTCCCCTTTATATTTTGTATCATTCGATGACCACTTGCATTTGTATGTGAATGTGTGGTAAGTACATATTTTGGATAGAATTGGGTAAAAAGTTGGTTAGTCTCGGACTCGAATTAAATACCAAGAGGAATTACGTACATAATACTTAGCACGTCTATGTAATGACATGACATGTGGGCTCTCAATTCTTAGTGTTCAATGTGCTCATCCCACTCACTACCCTTCAGGCATTCACATGCACACAGCAAACAACAGTTCTGATCGCATCTTTGTAAACGTCCTAATGAAAAGGTCCGAATCAAAAAAAAGAGGGAACGTGTATTGCACATAGTGACTTATCCATACTTTACACAGAGATATGTATGTATGTGAATGCTTTCTTCCGTTCCCTCTATCTCTATCTCTCTCGTCAATACTTTTCACACGCCACATGCATGCAGAGGATAAAGACTAAAGCGAACGAGAACGAATGTACAAGTGTAAACTGCACTGCGAAATGTTTGTGGGATAATTAGAGAAGTACACACGGAGGTGTGTTTCTCCTTTTTTCTCCGCAATCATAAGTACAAATGTAAGTATGCTTTGAGTATGCTTTATGTTTTCTCTCAATTTTTTAGGGCTGATGAAACATATCAAAGTTTTGTGTATTCTATTGTGTGTGATAAACTCACAGATTTGTGTTACTATTTTCCAATACATACGATGTACGTGCATGCGGGACGGTTTCGATAATTACTGGGTTCTTGTAGAAATTAGGAATTTACACCCTTCTAAGGATGAAAAATGGGTGGTTTGAATTTTTTACTGTTTCATGTGTCAAGCACTAATATTGCGAATATCTATCTACTAAAGGTAAACATTGTATGCTTCAGATTCGATATTATGAAAAATGAAAAACTATTATGTATGATTCTCACGCCATCGCTTTTGACGGAGCAACAACAAAAACAAAAACGAGTGACCAAAACATCTAACTACACGAATTTAACGAGGCACAAATTTGTATGTGAAAACTGTCCCAGTCGCTTGACTTTTTGATCGATGGTACATGAGGGCTAACGTATCATAGCATAACGAGAGATTGGAAGAAAAATGTGTTACACACAAAGCTTTTAGTGAGATGACAAATTTAACTTGCAAATTTGTGAACTGTCACCGCACACATCTGTGAAAGAACTACTGAGGTTGACAACTGTGTTGGAGGATCAGCTGTATTTAGGGTTGTTTTCAATTCATATACAATTTACATAGTAAAGTACATGGATAAGAAGCATCTCTTTAATTGCTTCATCATTATCTTGTGTGGGTAAGTCCAAATAGGTTGTAACCTCTAATTATTCACGTTTGTTTCAATCGCCAAACCAAAACGTAGAATACAATACGATACTATAACTAGTTAAACGGAAACGTTTACGATTAGTCAGATTACAATAAAAGTGCAACATTGCGAATTTAACGATTTGAAAATGCTGCTCCTATATAGAAATAAGAATTAAAATTAGAAAGTAATTAATAAGAGGGGACAAAGGAGCTGCCTGCTTTTGGTACATTATTACATATTATACAGTACAGTACAGTACAACAATATGTATGTAGTAAAAATACATGCGAATGTTGAGTGTGGTGTGGGTTATTTTCATGCTCCTTATTTACCTCTTTCCCCCAACTTTTTGGTTCATTTTTGTCAAGTTTATTGCACAAAATAGCGGTTGTCACACTTACAAATAAAGAAATGGTACATCAAAAAGTTACCTTGTGCGTAGATGACATTTAAAGATCTTACATGCATAAGTATGTATAGTACATATTATCAACAGCCTTTTGATTTGGAGTTTTGAGAATGACAAAAGTGCTTTTTTTCCCTCTGTTTTAGACTTCAACTTTGTATACGTAAGCTAATGTACGTATAGATTCTAGATTGTATAGACTACAGATATAGAAATAGATATAGTAGATACAGATACAGCTCCCTGGTGTTCTTCGTGAAGCTTATTCATTTTCCACAACTTGGGTTTTGTTCTCACCACCGCGTGGTCGTCTTGCGTGGGTCTGCAGAACAGCTAGAGATTTTACATGTGTATCTGTATAGTGTATTGGTATGTATATGTCGTTTTTTACATTTTCATCCCCTCTCTTCTTCTTCTTCTTCTTCTTCTTCTCCTTCCTCTGATTCTTTGCTGTCTTCGTCCTCATCCTCTGAATGATTCTTCTTCTCGGTATGAAACAAATGTTGGTTGTACTTGTAAATTTATTTATTCATTTTAAATTCGCCATACTCCCTGCCATTTTAACTTGTTGTTTATGTGAACCATATTGCACTCTGTGAATAACATAGTTCTTGCGTTGTATGAATTGTACGTACATATGTTACAGGGAATGTAAAAAATCCACGGTTCTTATAAGGATTATCAAAATTCAAGCTTTGGGCACAAACGTTTGCAAAATATTTTACTGCTCAAATCTCTTTTGATAAACTAGTCATTTTTCTTGCTTTTGGACAAAATCAAACGAATTTCTGCGAATCAATTCAGTATGAGTAGTGCTGAAAACATGTATTGTTTTCAACGTTACATGAGGAGCTCGTACTGTGTACGTCTTTACTAGTGATTCTTCAGAGTCCCTGACTTTTTCGATTCTTTGTAACATAATATGCATAAATATGTACATACTCCAGCAGTGAACAATCACACCTGTGGTTGCTCTTTTCTCTTAGAGACAACTTAATAGTCAAAGGAGTTGTACCAAAGTTTGTTCCGAGCTAGCTGACAAGTAAAGTAACTATGTAAAGTACAATGTACAGATAGTCGATAGAATATGTATGCATAAGTATTATTGTACATGTGTACAAAAGTGTAGATCTTCGATTCGCTCGCTATTTGCAATTAGTCAAATTAGAATTCAAAGGTTTTACGTGTACTTTTTACTCAAATATATGCATCTCCTGCGAGCTGCAAGCTGAGCCATGCTCGCTTGCAAAAAGAGGCAGGAGAGGCACAGCAGAAATCTGAAATTAAGTGAGCTCACGGCCAGACTGTGGCTATGAAAATTAGTCGCATAAGGTTTATCTCGATGTCTGAATATTTCACTACATTTTGGTCAAATAGACATTTATCTGTCGTCCTTCAACAAATTAAAAGTCGAAGGATTGATTCTTGATTTGAATGTGGTCAAAATAATTTTTGCTTTTTTACATACATGCATACTATTGCATTTGTAAAGTGTCGCGATAAATCCAGGGAATAAATCCTTTATTGTGCATATTATGAAGCTGGCAAGTATGGGGGAATTGCTCGTTTTCATGTCAATCATAATGTGTAATTACAGTGTGAATTGCAATTGTCTCTATTTTTTCTGCTCGCTTCACTCGTTCTCTTTCTCTTTATATGTATCATATGTATGTATGAACAGAATAGAATCACACACACACACGCAATTATACTCACAAGTATGTATTTATAATGTATAGATGTATGTAGATGTTCTGAAAGAACTGGTTGTTTGTGTGATCGGTAATTAAGTTTAAATGCGTGTAGGTGGCTGATTAGAGCAAAAGGATCACACACACACTTACACTCATTCACACCTTCTGTGTGATGATCATAGTTTGTAGTTTTTGCTCTCTCTCTCTCTCTCTCCTTCTCTTGTGTCTTCTCTTTTTTTGTATTTTTAACAGAATAAACCATTCATGATTTACGGTACTTACAACGATTACAGGACAGAACAAAATATACACATATGCGTACAATGTACAATACAACGGAGGAATGAATGATCTGGGTGAAATGCTCACTAAACAAAAAGTATCTGTAGAATGCAAATACGAAACGAAATCCTCTGAACCAGCTAAATAGCATCATCATCAACAACAACAACAACAAATGCACAATTCACAACCTTTTGAGTCAAGAGACCTGTTTCAATCATTAATCTGTATGCATGTACATATTTTTGTATGGTGCATAGTCCATGCAATAGATAAATGCATGTCTTCCACATTCGCCGTTTATATATCGTTACTTAGGAGGTGGATGCTTTGGATTTAGATAAACGACAGTTCTCCCTACCTCTCATTAAACCACTATTATTATTACAACTATTATTATCGTTATTATTATTAGATACTTTTGTTGTTATTGTGACCTGAAGGAAAAATTCACTTTACTGCAAAAATTCTCAATTTATTCGAGGATTCTCTTTTATCTTTATCAAGGGAGGCATATTGTGCACTGGTAGATACCATATACATAAATGTGTATGTATTTACATGTAGTACATTTGCGTTGTTTATTATACTTAAAAATGTCAAGCCTATACTTATAATACAAGTTTGTGTACAATATCTAATATGTGTAAGTATGTATTTATAACTCAAATGGGTATAAAAATCTTCCGCCTACATTTTGGCCCCGTATAATCCAGATTTTTAGAGGAGTCGAACACAACAACAAAGCTAAAACGATCCACTATTGTATTAACATAAATAGAGGTTGGCGAAATAAAAAAGACTCTTTGAAAAAAGTTCATGACTTTTACTTACTCGCTACTTTTTATTATTTACACAACATGGAAACATGTTAGCGGGTCTCTCTCTCTCTCTCTCTCTCTCTTTCTCTCTTTCGCTTCTCCTCATTCCCCGTCTCATTTTTTTATTGAAAACGAAAAAAACATGATGAGGCAATACAATGTACAATGTAAACGTATACCTGTTTTTAGTTGTGTCTAGTTATGCATATTTATGTACTCGTGTTTGTTTGAAAATGACGATGGCGATGTGTAGCAAGATAGAGAGAAAGAGGTGGTCTGTGTTCTATTGAGGTTTTGTAAACTACAAAAATACATAATAATAATAATAATCATAAAGGGAGCTTTAAATCCTTTTTTCAGAGCTCTTTTTGGAATACATCCTTCACTGACGATGATCGTGATGGAAATGGAGAAAAAACGTCATCTTCATCCCCTATATTTTCAACTTGACTCGACATGCTATCATGTATGTCATGTACATACAGTACATGGCATTGGCATACAAGTATAGTATTTTTGTTAATTCAAGTCATTACTCATTAATTTGAGCATTATACATACCTGAAGCATACATAGTGTCAAAATTGCTTTGTGTAGGGATATTAGTGAAACTCATACCGTGGATTTTATATTATATTGCCTACATGATGATTCGATCTCCCACGTTTAGATAGTTACAATGTATCTATACGATGTACGATGTGAAGGTGTGTGGTTTTTTGTGTGATGTGTATCAGTTTGAATTAGAATTTTGATGGTGACTCGATATCACGAGGTAGTTTACGAGCATCCCCTTGTAGTTACTTCCAACATGCATACACATTACACATCATGCACAATAATATTGTATGTAATAATATTAATAATAGAACAAGGAGAAAACTCCACTTTGATCTGTTGACACAGAGTTTATCAAGTTGGTCACCTTTTTGTCCATAAAAACTGTATAAGCTCCATACTGAGTTTAAACACTGGTTGGCACTCACTCATTCATTCATTCAAACTAACAATATTGTGAATAAAATGCCGATGCATGTATGTATATATGTTCGAGGAACATGTTCATTGTCAAGAGGGATCAGTGTATAAAATTTTACAAAATTTTTTCGTCTTTTATATTTTTATTTTGTTTCCATTGCACACATGTATACATATGAAACATACAGCATCCATTTTATTATGTATTTTTAAGTACAAATAATAGATGAGAATAGAACAGAAGTCAACTCTTCAACTTCCGATGTACACCTTTTCAAATCCACCGACAGTAGCAGTTTTTTCTGTATGGAAAGGTTACATAACGTATGTATAACCGACTCATCACCACGTTCTATGTATGTGTGTACGTTGGTATTAAATATTATTTATTGTTTACTTTTGTAATTCCTTACTCTGAAGTTAAAATTGTCTGTATGTGTAATGTATGTACATTGTACATGCATGTATACAGGCAGATAATATGTGACAAGGTGTGCGGGAAGTAGGTGCGTAGTACAAATATAAAAAAGAGAGAGAAGGGATGTGAAAATGTTAAAATTTGAAATGTAATGACAATCCTAATAATAATTTCATCCGAATATCAAAATAATATGAACGATGTAAGCCGAGTACAAAGGGAGACGATTGAAAGTTAACACTGATGTAAGAACGATTAACCAAACTGTGTATAATAGAGTTTGGTGTGTGCTTATGTTTATGTGTATAGAGATAGAAGTAAAAGTTGATTCCGATGTACATACTTACATATCTGGGATGTATCAGTAGATACATAGGTGTATCTGTATGCGTACATGGACTGTACAGTAGATTGCAGACTGGATGAATGGGGATGGAGTAAGATGAGACAGGAGGAGGAAAATCTATATTTACAATTTACATGCCTGTGTTTTCCTATCAATGTATTGTATGTAGAGACAGGGAATGAGAATGACAGTGACCACCTGCCTGTTGGCTGTTGGTTGATACATGTACATACCCATAGAATATGTACAGTATGATGATATAATAAAAAATGACTGAACTTGTAATATTTGAACATCCTGCCTTTTCATACGTTATATATCTATCTATGTGTGTGTGTGTGTGTGTGCTCACAATTGCAATTGTTGGGGAACAATGATTATTCAGGTGCACTTTGGTCCTACCATGCATTATACTCTTTATTCGTATTATATTCTCTATTGTATTTGTATTCCATGGTATTCCATGCTACAATATAGCTATACAATATAGATTCCATAAACAGACAGAGTTGTATATACACTACATTGTATTGACAATTTTACCAATTACGAATAGCAGAATACATAACAATAATAATAATAATAGTAGTACAGCTCCTTTTGAGCAAAATGTTTCTACTTCGACTTTAATTGTCGTCGTATGTGTGTATGCTTAGTTGACGGTTAGCCATGTACAATGAAAGTAGTAAGTATACCTAGTTGATACTTTAATAGTATTATACACAGACACACGCTTTTGTAGTTGGAAGTGGCATTTGAAGGGCAACCATCTACGAATTAGAATACTTGTGTGTATTGGTACAAATGTGAATTTTGAAAGTGAGTTTCAAGTGCACAATTTTTAAAATTCGTACATATACATATGCTTCATACACAGTCAGAGTCTACTCTGTTTGGTACCATGATGATATGATAATAATATATGTGAAAGATTGTTCACGATCATGATTCCAGGAGCTCCATTCATTACATATCTGTATAGGTATGTATGTATGTTTGAGATGTATGATGAAAGAAAGGAGAAGAGGATAGAATTTTCGCATCTAATTTACACCCATTTTTATTGAACATGTCCAGATTCTCTCACTGTATGCTCATGTACATAAATAAATTTGCTACCGACGACCAAGTGTACGAAAAGGAACAATGATGTGATGTGATGTTGACTGTTCGTACTGGCGCTATGTATATTTGCACGGTTGTTATAAAATGTGTCTACTGAATTGAATTCAACTAGTTTTACCTCCTTTATAAAGTAAATAAATATGTATGTAGTCGTATTTAAGAGGCAGGGATGGTAGCCTTCGCTTGTAAAGTCTACACACATCAAAAAATATACATATTTATAAACTCGTAGGTACAGACTACATGTGTACAGTGTACAGTCTACATATACGTATATGAGAGATTTGAATGAGGTAACTCAATTTTTCCTGTGAAATAACTACATGATATAACCATGTACCATGTATTTCAACTAAGATACTTTAAGATGCCTACGCCGGTGTCATGTGTGTACATACAAAGTGTACACATTTATGCACATGAATGTACATTTGTCCTGTCCAGAAAACAAGTCGATGGAAAATACTGTGACAAAGGTGTGGAATGTAATGTGTGTGCAGTCTACTCCAGTATGGTGCAGTTTTCTGTACACGCCGAGCTATCTTCCGTGTATTGGTATTGTCAAATGTCCAATATCACAATATATATAATTAATAATGATACAGTTTGGTTTTGTTATAAGTTATAATGTACGGGGGATGTTGGCACAAGTCTTGCAACATCTACACACTAATTATGAGGTTTTCTAATACTTAAGTATCATATTATTGTTAATACATAGGTAATTCTATTAGAGGAAGGGAAAAGTGAGACGAGAGGTTAAGCGAAAAACTCGAGTGTCAAATTAACGTAGTGAAGATTGAAAATGAAATGATAGTAACATGGATTCTTAATAGTTTTACCTTTGTGACTAATTATAGGGACGATTGTCCAAGTTCCTTAAGACAATACCAGTGGTATGGAGTAGGAAAGAAGGATTCACAGGTTGCTGAGTTAGTTACATATTGTACAACAAATTGTTATTAACAATGACCGTGACAATAATATCGCACTAAGTTTTAGGCTCTTTCCTTGATATATTATAGTCTTCTCTAATTGAGAGTAAATTTTCATAATGTCCTATTAATTTCTTTATTTATGTAAGCATAATTGCATTACTATATACTTTGACAGTTGCAAAGTGTTATATGATGTATTATTTTCCCAGTTAATTTCCTAAGATCCTAATGAGTTCGAACCCAAAGTTTGCTTCTTTAAAATATTTTTTCAATACACATCGGTCTAATTCATGGCATGAAGTCCTTTCCTCAGAAAAACGTTGTACACATGCCATTCAAAAAAGGATAAAATAGTAATCAAAGTCATTAAAGTTATTGCATTATCATTTTATTGTTTACAGTTATATTATATACCTGTACATTTATATTCGGACTACATCACCCCTTCTATAAACTATTTTATGTATTTTACAATGAGGTATGGATGGACTGTGAGTTTGAACTAGAAAGGTTTAGATTTTGCCTTAATTGAACGCAAAAAAGGAGAAGCAAAAAGTTTGTCTGTAAACATACACTTAAATGTGTATATTGATTGAGTTGCTGCAATGATGTCATTAGTAATCACAATTACTTTCATATGATAAAATAACGATGAACAGGCAGTTTTTTCTTTCAAGTAGAGCCCTGCTGACGGTGTTCTGCTAAATACAAATAAAACGATGAGTTCATTCTCCAAAATAATAAACTTTTGCCAATATTTTTGAAAACTGGAATAAAAATATGAAGGTAACCTACTTACTTGAGTAACCCAAAGGTTTGACATTGGTTGTTGACAATAGAAAATAGCGTGATTAGTATAGCTGCGAGTTTTCATTTGTAAAAATGACATTTTAATAACGATAATGATAAAATTCATTCCATAAAGTATTTTAAAAGAATATTTTGATATTGAAGGTCGTCCATGTCACGAATCGTGATTGACCCCCAAATAAGTATGAGTAAAAAAGGCTTTTAAATTTTCAAATGTTAAAGATCATAATACATACATTTTTTACACGTATAAGTAAATATGGTGGGGTAATTTACGTTTTACAGGAAAATCTATGGTGCAAACCCATTTCGACGAAAAGTTTAAAATTTTTGGAAATACATTAGATAAAGTATGTATTGTGGTATAATCTATGTACATAGGCAAGGCAAGTTTTGTGGATTATATTATTATGAATGACCGAGAAAGGATTATAAGGAATGGATAATAGTTTTGTTGTTTTAGCGTACCTATTCTATGTATTGTATTATGTATTATGAGCAGTGAAAAAATGAACAAATATGAGCTGATTTGTTCTTGCGTCTGACAAGAATGAAGATAGTAAAGGGAGCGACGGACCGCAACTGAATATCACGAGCGAGTATTTGTCAGTAGGGATTTACTCTATACATTATATACATATGAGGCCGGGAGGTTTGTTACTTCCAAACTAATACCAAAGCAACTATGAGAATGAGTATTCGTAGTACGTATAAGGGGTGGGTGTCCTGTCCTTTCCTTTACGTGGTGGAGGGACTTGGTTTCCACGTGGTAGCCAATGAGCCTGGAAGTCTAACTAAGAGACCGAGAGAGAGAGAGAGAGATAGGATTTGGGGATGAGAATGAGATATACATAGAGAGAGCGAGAGAGAGAGGGAGAAGTAGCCTGTATTATTGTATATGAACGTGCTGAGAGGAGGCGAGGGTGATTGTGATTGTTGAAACTTTTTCCATATGCGTGTGCGTTCACGAAGAAACTAACAGTTGGTCTATGACCGTGTTTGCGATATGTAAAATTTGGTGTGTCTGTCTGTTGTATCTCCTCTACAACTCTCTCGACTTAATCTTGTGTATAGCTTCTGTGGAGGGTCTCTTCTTTTTTCTCCTTCTCTCTCATTTTGACCCAACCAAAGACTCAGTGGGGAATCTTATCTCAATACATCCGTAGCTATATAGACATGATATAATATATTATATTATTATTATAAGAAAAGAAGACAATTGAATATACAAAGTAATAGACACATACTCAAGGACCCATCGTCATTCTCATCGTCTTCGTATTCCTCGTTCGTCATTTCGTTTCGTTGGACTTGGGATAGAAATTGAAATTGGCAGTCTCACAGTGGCAGGCAAAATATCAAGAGAGATAGTCCATAGTCGTCTCGTGTCATCTCAACTTGCTCATTGTCAAACTATATAAGATTGTTGTTGCCTTATTATAGTGAGAAAAAAAGACAATTATTATTTTTTTCATGCTACAATTTTTCAGTGTGTGTGTAAATAATACAGAGAATTATCATATAGTTACAAGAGGACGGGGAAGAGTGTTTTAAGAATATTGTCTCAACCTTGTGTCGTACCTTCTTCTTGTTTTCAGTGATATCATATACATAAAAAAGTGGTGTGGTATATAACATTGCAAGTGTCATCATTATCAGAATCTATACATACACGTGTGGTAGTATTGGTGGTATATTTTATAATACTTACATCCGAGTGTCTATGTGTGTAGAATATAGAAGACGAGTCACTCTCCGTCAGTCAGTCCATCAGAGGTTTTGATCGATTGACCTGCTCCGTGTGGATTAGTCCTATTGTTCTCCCTCTCTCTCCGTCTATCTGCGATGAACCTTTTTTTCCTTAGTATTCATCTTCATCATTTTCTCCATCTCATGTGTGGGTGAAAGATTCGTCCTCTCTCTCAATCCATCCTCGTCGTCAGCAACAAACAATGTTGGAGATTGAAGAAGTTTTTTCCATCCATGTGTGTGTATGTTGATTGTGTGTTTGTGACAAAATTTCCCGTCCCTATATCTTTGCTTATCTTGTGTTTTCCAAGACACATACCTAATCACTTAAAAACAGTGTCCAAAGTTTAACCCTGTGGCTCACAACTGGTATTGGATTGTTATTCTTTCTATGGAGAACATTGTTGTCCGTACAAAGTATATGTAATACAAATGAAAATTTTCAACGAAACACAACGATCCCTGAATTATTGAACAATATTTATATCAGAAACTGTCAACTCATTGTCTTGAAACTGTCAAAAGAAAGAAGACATTTTGATTTGATTCCGGATTTTTTAAAATAGAAGTACTACACACGTATATATTCAGTTTGTTAGCTTGCCAAGGAAAACCGTTGCCGCATTTTATCCGAAACCATTTCACTGACGCCGGTAGTGTGGTTAACTTTTACATGTGCTGCATTGTTTTTCAAGAATTCCAAAACACAATATTACTAATTTGAAGAGATCACTCATTCAAATTATACTTACATTTAAATTTAAAAGTGTTATCTGCTGGGAATGCAGAGTATTGTTATTGCATCGACCCGAGAAAATTGAATATTAGACGGGCAACAAGTGGTCTTGTTCTTTTCGTGCCTTGATTTCTAAAGTCAAAGTGCAAATTGTAGTAAAAAAGTATTGAAGTAACATTGTCATCGTTGTTAATTTTTAATCGTAGCTCCTGTTTAAAAAATAATAGTGATTTGGCTGTTGTCACCCACCACCCTGAATCTATCGTCCTGCACACTTGACACATTTGTTTGGATGTTAAATGTTGAATACGGATCAAACTACAGTCGCTAGAAAGTTGATAGCATAAAAAAGATAAGTTTGTAGTTTGTAAGTATCCCCATCAGCTAAATGTGATCAAGAATATGTTCTTTTCGATTGACCTGAGATACAAAATTAAGTAACTAAATATACTATCAAAATATCAAAATCAAGAAAGTAGAGCCGGAAGAATTTTGTGCACGTGTGTTGTATGTACCGGTAGATGTACAATCAAAACTAGTAATGACTCGGCTGGAGCAACTTAATTATGTTGTTTAAAGGAAACAGTAGCAAATTAGAACTTCTCATAGAGAAAATTCAAGCAAATAAAGAAACCACAGGTAAGAAAAACAATAAACAATGATTGACATACTTAATATGTTAAGTAAATAGTAAATGGCTTTGAAGTTTTAAAATGAATTTGAGTGAAACGATAATTTAAACTGTAAGTTTATGTGCACAAGAAATGTTTATTTCTTGTGAAATCCTTTAACTCGCAAACTAGCAAGGCAAAGGTTACTATAATATAACTTCAAGCTATCGCATAATATAATAAATGAAATAACAGCGAGAAGCATTCTCCATTAACATCAAATATCGAGTGTCGAGTTGATTACTGAAGCTCATGACAAAAATGTCATTGTATGAAAGAACGGGGTTACTCCTCAAGTTTAAAGATATTTTTATTTATGTCCTATAAATCATTTAGTATTTAATTAAAAATTGAATGTCCATGCAGTCGCTGATATATCAGTACTTACGTAATTCTAAGGGAATAAATGTTCAGTGCAGCTTTTGTCATAATCTAGAAGATACATTAAGTGGTCTTGTGTTTAAAAAAAATGATCATGTAGTATTATATATTACATATTATTATTGTAGCGTTAAAATTTTCGAGACAATGGTTGAGTCAGCAGAAGTCAAAGTTTTTTTTGCTGAATTGAGGCTGGGTTGTATTCACTTTTTGTGGTTTGGTTAGTAATTTATAAAAATAATATATTGGTCAATTCATAAGTACAATACTTTATAGTTTATAGAGTTATTGTCTTGTTCAGATGTCATTCATTCTATTGTACGTACTACATATACTGTAAACTTTGAATATTCCTTGCATCTACCAGTATATAAAATGTTATCATAGGATGTAGGAAGTAGTTGTCATTGTCTTCGATCGCTCTTTCTATGTCCTAGTTATACTACAGTCGTTTGTGTACTTAATGAAGTCAAATTTATTAAAGGATGCATATTAAAGAACACTCTGAACAAACTTATTCTTGTACCGAATGACGTATGGCTAAAATAGAAAAAATCATAAAGTTTATTAAACAACGCTGCGTTTTCATTAAAAAGGTTTGGCATATCTTGACCATCCCGTACCCAGTATATCGTTTGAAACAAACATGTACTACAAAAAATATGGAGTATGGGGTACATAAATGAACATCGCATTTAATTACATTATGTTTATCTTACTCACCTTAGTTTAAAAAAAAATATATGACAATAATATTGATACAGGCAAAGAGTAGACAAATTGTTGTGAAATTCACTTTTCATTTTATATTTTTCACCCACATAAGAAAAAAGAAGGGAGAGAAGTTTCAAAACCTTGTTGATAATAAAGCACTATAATGTGCGTTATAGCTATATAATTGAGCTGAAAGATGATTCTTAAAAGTGGTTTGACTCTCTTCTTCCTTTTTTCTTCCTATGTGTCTGTCTAACTCGCATTATCTGTCCGGAGAAAGATAGATATTTGAAGAGGAAGGTTCTGCTCAATTTTTTGAACATCCATATACATGCAATGCAATATGATGATGATAATAATGATGTTGTGTGCCTAATACATATTACATTGTAGTTTGGGTAGTACTGGAGAAAAATATTTTGTTGTTGATGTGATGTAGTGTATTTAAGTGATGTTGGACGTTGATAAAAATATGTATACTCTATATTGTATCACATTGCTTGGCATTTGCTGGAAGTTTTATCTGTGTCGTTATGTTTTATATGTACATGTATGTTGAGCTCACTGAAACGGAAATGATGGATTTTTGTGTTGACAGATACATTGGGAACTGAGCAGAGCTTGTCTTGGAATTCCAATTCGGAGACAGGCGACGAAGAGATTTCACTGTCGCCTTCCTCTTGTGCGACACCTAATAGCCTCATCACTGAAGGGAATGACCCAGAGGTCAATTTCACAATCGGACCAACAGAATCAACTCCTTACGCTTGCCAATTTTGCGAGAAAGCATTCCCAAGACTTTCATTGCTCAAGAAGCACGAGCAAGTATGTTTTTATTTCTTTTTTCTGTACATTTATACATAACACAATATATCTAC
Source organism: Sminthurinus bimaculatus (assembly GCA_034698285.1). NCBI lineage: Eukaryota > Metazoa > Arthropoda > Collembola > Symphypleona > Katiannidae > Sminthurinus > Sminthurinus bimaculatus. Next base: position 11,465 of record JAQIVE010000180.1, on the reverse strand, counting down.
GGCTTTCCGCCAAATTTTCATCAAGTTGGTGTAACTGGCTATATATATATTAATAGATATAGGGTTGATTCCCTTAAGTAAATTTATGACAGAGTCTTCAATTCATTGAGTATTTACTTTGACATCACGTAATAATCCTTTGGGTCATGATAATAGGGTAAAAGTATCAATCACAATACCTTTTCTAGAAACTTTTCCTTTTCTTCTTGTTGGAGGATCGTATCAAACCTCTGACCACAACATTATGCATGTATCACATGTATCACCTTTTGTATATTGTATATATCTGTTCACTCCTGGTCAAAAATTAGCGTTATGCTTGTTTTCATTTGGTAATTGTCGTATAATATTTTCCATTAATATTCATTTAATTGTGCAACGAGGGAGGTTGAGAAGTAATAAATAATTGCATAAAAGATAAATTGTTCCAGGTTTTTTGAAACACAGCATTTGCTTGGAAATGCATATGATTTTCAAAATTTTAGACATCATCATTCATAGCTTATGCATGTTGACGAACGATAGACGGAGGAGAGAGATTTTGGATTGACACAGGACAGGACATAGGATGTTGAAGAATTGAAGATAAAGTTAAGTAAAATTGACATATTGTTCAAGAAAAATAGAAAGGCTGTGAGTGAGAAATGGGAGAAACATTGACTCATATATATATTGTCAATCTTTTTCGTCTGCGTCTTCTTGTTCTCCCTCTACATTCTAGAAGTTCAAATCTAAATAATGGAAGAAACAAGCAAATATTATACCATTCATATGTGTATGATTCATATCGCAATATATCAGTTGGGACTCCCGTATATTATGTTCTCAGTGCTCCTTTTTTTCTGTCTCTAGGGTCTAGAAGCTATCCAGGTTCCAGGTTCTGTGTGCATATGCACGTATTTTTCTGATTAGTACATGTTCATACTATAGACTACAACAACATTATTATTCTTATATAGCGAGAAACTCTCAAGACTCCCTACTTCCTGACCATAAAATTCTTGATTCATATTCCTCCGTGTTCATAGTAATAATACATAGTAATATAATAGCAGTATATCTATATTCATGTATGTATGTGAAACATTGACTAGTTGATTGAGCACTCTGGAGCTGGACCATACGATGTCAAGCAGTGATAAATATTATTGATGGAGAAGAGAGGACCTTTTTTTGACGACTTTAGGGTCTCGTTGATGTTATGGTTGATGGTATAGCATGCACTTTGACTTGTCGTGCTGATAACTTCTAGTTGGGTGTCCTCGAGTCTATAGGCTCTTTCTCTTTTGGGTATATCTCATCCATACCATTAGGCTCTATTTCCTTTCTTTCTCCCTTTCTATCTGTGGAGGTAAGGATGTATATTGCTGATTGCTGCGATAATGTATGGTTTAGCTTCATAAAACCCAGAAGAGCGTATGACTTTGTATCGTATGTATACATATACATAGTACACATACATAAATGTATCTCAACACCGCTGAGATTTTCCTGGTTCTTGTATATTATGAGATATGAGTTCAAATTTTATACATGAATGGATTCACTATTCATTCCATAACATATTGTACAACATTATCTTGTGTAAAGATAGATGACAGAGTCAAAATTTCAACTCCCTTGAAATATATCTTGGAAATACAAAAGTATCAAGCGGATCAAAATACAAAATTTATCATTTTTATGCAGCAGTCCTAATTTTTTGGATATTTTCTCAAGAAATTCGAAACTTCTTAAGGCAGAATGCGGAAACCTAATAAATTAAAGTGTCCTAAAGTAAACTATCATTCTGGGAGTAAATGGACTTTCTTTTTTCTTTCACTAATTTGAAGTAGCCATTTGGAAATCGACCAAATGTCATTGATGAACTGAAAATTGAATTTATTATGTTGTAAATTTTAAATGTGTGTGTGTGTGATCCAATAAAGTAATTTACCTACATTGAACCTTCAACTGCAGTTTATTGATACTATTTTAATGTATAAAATATAGAGACAGTAGGGTAAATTGTAAGCATAATATAAAGAAAGGGAAAAGATCCCAGAGCTTAAAATTACTCCTTTATCTTTGTAGAACTACATATATGCGCCTATCTTTCCTACACACCTTTGTTAAATTGTGCAGAAGCAAGGAAAGGTTCATAAATGGTGAATGGAAATTGTTGAAGTCATCAACATTTGTTCCATGTCCAGTTCAGGATAGAACACTTCAACAATAATTTTTCTGATGTGGTTTTTCGGCCAGTTTATAGTGTATAGGTCTTTGTCTTCTTTGTTTAACTAGTGAGCGTTTTTTTTAATAATGTGGCAATAGCGTAATTGATCGGAGTCAACTGATATAATATGAGTATAAAGAAATATTTGAGCTTGACCACGATGTAAATGTCGCATGTCATAACGGCACATGCATACATAAGGGAGAAGTGAAGGTGTTCTTATTTAGATAGGAAGTAGGAAGGCACAGAGTAGGTACCCTTTGATCTATTGCATTGTGCTGGTAGTGAGTTACTCGTACTCACGTTGAGTCTATGTCATGAAATTGCGTAATAATTTTCAAACACATGATGCTTGTAGCACACTTTGAGACATGTGTATTAATATGGTTGTAATTCTTTCACATGTAACAGATACCATAATACTATTTTTCTTGGCTTAAAACAAACAAAATCACAAGTGTCACTTGTGACTTGGTGTCACAAACTTGTATGTATAGAAAGATAAAAGGATAGGCAAAAAATACAGTCAAAAATTGTCGAATTAAAAAGGCACATATCAGTACACAGTAAAAGTTTTAACTTTCCCCATAACCTCCGTATGTATGTATTTATTTATTTGTGTGCACATTGATTAAGTAAATTTGAGCAAGGCAAACGTCAGTAGCAAGCAGAAGGTCAGGTATTAAGCTTTAGTTTGTTTTTTGATCAAGTCTTTGACAGGACGCAAGACCATACTTAACCTGCATATACATATACAATTATTACGATTACAATTTTGTCTCTAGCATTACACCATAATACATATACATAATACCCACACAAACGGCTTAATAAAGGGACATTGTTGCACCTGCGCTTAAAACAAAGTATAACGAATATATAAAATACTTGTATAACTGGCACTGAGTAAAGTAATATAATATTATATATATTATGTACTCAAGAAGTTGTATGTTTTGTTGGTGAAAATAAAAGTTGGACTACGTGACGAGAGAATTTTTCTCGCCCTAATCGCTTTGAAGTATCACTATCAACACTTTATGAGTTGACTATTGAAAGAGTACAATGTACATCTTCTTTGGAAAAAGCAAAACGCGATTTTCTATGTGCAAGGAGTATGTAATGTATAAATTTATAAGGATACATCAATTACTAAATATTTATCAGTTTTAGATTATTATCAGTTATGTCATTTTTCTGATGCCACGGTTTTTTTCTTTGTTTCTTTAACAAATAGGGTCATAGCGAAATGCCTTTTAAATGCGACTTTTGTCAACGTCTGTTCAAGCACAAGCGTTCCAGGGATCGCCATGTCAAACTTCACACAGGAGATAAGGTATGCATTGTGCCTTAACTTTCAATCTTTTTCAAGTGTTTTTTCTTCGCTCTTGAAGTGTTCTCTAATGTTTACATTTTAATATTTGATTAAGATTATTTTCATATGTATGTGTATGTAGATACTACAAACGAATCGAAGTCTGTACTTGCGAACACATTTTTGTAATTAATGTCCAATATCTTTTCACTTTGTAGAAATATCGGTGCCCGCACTGTGAAAGTGCATTTTCCAGGAGGTAATAGTAATGATTTCATAACAATACTACAGAAAATCACTTGTGATTTGAAGTTATTAATAATAGTTTATAGTTAAGCAAGCAGGGTTTTATAAAGTAAACGGTACATTTTTTGTACACAACAAATATGTAATATGTATACTTGATTGGTTATTTGATTATCAATAGTTTGAGCTTTTTGATAGATAGTTGTTTGACAAAAAATATTGAAACCCTATTGACACGCCTCACGTTTTTTGTATAATAGTTAATGTTTAATGCCCTCGACTATTGTGTATGGGAAGACATTTGTATGTAAACGTGGTTTCAAATACATGGGTTAATAAAATCAGAATTTAGTAAGTAAAACAAATGCGTTTTGATCATATCCATGTTTGTAATGTGTATGCATGGATTACAAAACCTGAAAACGTGTGTCATGTCATAACATGTGAACCCAAACTTCAAAAGTTAAAGGGACATAATATTTATTATGTAAAAATTGAATAACTTCTGACCAGGATACAATTACTTGTGTACCTTTCCATCTTCAAACAATAATGATAGATATTATGTCCGTTTGTTTACTGCAGGCTCAATACTAATCTCTTTTAAGTGAGTCGCCTTTAAGACATAATACTAATAATGATCAATATTTGTTTGTAAATTTTTACATAGTGATCACCTGAAAATTCACATGAAAACTCATGACCACCAGAAACCGTTTCAGGTGAGTAAATTGGCTTGCCTTGATTGCGCAATATTTTATCTGTAAACTCCTTTTACGACAATTGTCAAACTTTTGTCATTTTGTTTACTTGGCTATTGAATGTATTATTGAATTGTAATGACCCTATTTCTCTATTTCTATAATTTCAGTGTCAGACATGCAGCAGGGGTAAGAAAAAAAAATTACTGACGCTTATTATTGGCTAGTTATTGTGTCATAGTTTAAGTACTATCAATTTTCACACTTATATAATTCCCACTAAATACATTATAATGACATGTTACTTTCCCCTTGTGTCTCCTTCCATCACCGTCTTGAATTTTTGAAACTCAAACTTTATGCACTCTATAATTTCACAATAAACGTACAAGAAAGAAAAATGGTTACTATCGATAGTGTGCATAAAACTAGTCTACACCCCGCCACCATTTGGTCTTGGATTCAATTCTGTATGTATTTATCTCGTTAGATATTTTTTGATCTTGAAAATTATGTTTGCCACTTCATTGGTATAAAAACTAAAAATTTTCCGTAATTTTCCTACAATACCGTAGGTTAAACGTTTAAAATGATACGTTACATATAATAGACTCTCTCTCTCTCTCTCTGTCATTGACTTTTGGTATTTGACTTTATGACATACAGAATTTTTGGTTTAGAAAAGTTGATATTCCAGTAATATTAATTATTATTTGATGCATATAGAGAGTAATGAAATCATCATTATTTCTTTTAAATAAAGGTTACAACACAGCTGCCGCTCTGACTTCACACATGCAGAATCACAAGAAAGAGTCTATGGATAGTAGTCTAAGTCCTGGCCCATTTCGTTGTCTTCAGTGCACAGGAACTTTTGGAACGGGCGAAGAACTGCAGGTAAAAACATAATTTTTTCATTTCTCAATCATATTCTGACAGAATCACATTCAATATTATCATTGTCCACATGATAAACGTCGATACACGCTTTTCATTTTCACTGGCTGGCAGCGTTGAAAGCTTATTGACACAAACAACAGCCAACAGCTTCTTCTTTTGGTTCATGTTCAAATAATCCATAATACTAACAAGCTAGGTAGTTAAATACAAATTTAGTTGTGCAGCCAAAATTTAACAATCATGCCAAATGTCACAAGGCTTCAATAACATTATAAAAAGGTTGTAAATAATCTTATTGATGGTTGGAGTCAATATTTTGTAGATATTTGACTTGTTCATTAGATCATACCATCGTGTTGTAGTTGTTAGAAAAGTAAGCAAAAGTATTAAACATTAAATCATCATAGTATTATACTATTATATTATAATGTAACAGGTTAATATTGACTTTTGATATATTGACAAAAAGAAAGGTAAAGATGGAGCTTTTAAATTTCCATTCAACCGAATTTTATTCGTAAATGAAAAAAGAAATGAAGAAAATGTATGTAGGTGGATGAATTGTGAGGAAATTTATGCTTCTAATATGAGTGCCGACAATGTTATTACATCGTTATTGTGTTTTGTGTATAGGCTCATATATCTCACCACCATGGACCAATTAGTTCCTCAACCCCTACTGCAGAAGGTAGAGAAGGCAGTGGTGGTAGTGGAGGCAGTAACAAGCGAAGGTCGACTTCGCCCAAGACCCCATCCTCATCTCCTTCAACGAGGACCAGAAGCGCTGATTTGGACCATGCATCACCCCGACTCATGATTCCCTTCCCAATTCCCAAATTGGCATGTATATACTGTACAAAGGACTCTTTCACAACAATGGAGTCTCTACAACTTCATGTCCAAGCCATGCATGGTAAAAAAATTGTTCATTCTTACTCTTTCTATATTCTTTGTTTGTCTGTGTATGTAGTAAAAGCATGTATCATGCATAATGTACATACATATATACCACCCCATCCACTTCTCGTTAAAATTTTGTATGGAAATTCATACCAGATCATATCATAAGCATGATGATGATGTCTATAATGAATCTACCTTTGCCACCTTTTATGATTTATGATTTTAACAATAATTATTATTGTTCTACAAGTACTCTCTCAAATTGATAGTTAAAGGCATGAGTATAGGTAATTTCTAAATCATCTAAAATCATTAAAGAAAGGAAAAGTTAGAGAAAGTAGAGCGCATTTGTAATGCATTTTTGCTAGCACTCGTTTATTTTAAATTTTGAACATACATATTGAGCAAGGCCTTTGTCTTTTTCACCATGTATGCAATGTACTTACTGTCCTTAAATTAAGGACTCTACCAACATTAATTTAATAATAACCAAAGCGGCAAAAAAGATACGTCCATTTTTATTGAAGGTGATGTAATACATGGCTATTGTGTTGAAACAAATGTTTGTTTATCGACGTTTCCCTACACAATTTATAGAACTTTGTCTGAAATGTTAAGTAATATGTTCTACCGTCTTAATTCATAAATATGCAGTGCATTGGTCCCTTAAAACTAATGAAACAAACAGAAATGAAGCAAATTAGTGTTAACCTCTGTATTTAATGACAGTATTTACACAGTGAATATATAAAACTAGTTAATTATTGCTTTTTCTTTGTATTTTTCATTGCAATTACATAGATATAGACATAAATATACACATCATGTTCTTACATGTGCACTATAGTTGAAAGGGTTAATATAGTTCGGGTTTTGAGTGTAGTATCCTTTGATATCTAATATATGTTTAATATCATTATACATCCTAATAAGCATTATAAATTGAACACGTAATGAGAATGACTAATGATTTTAAGTAATGTATCTTGTGTTTTGTTTCATTTAGGGCCACTATTAAATGGTGATTTAAGTGGTGATATCCCCAGTCATTTGTCACCAATTGGTACTCCACCAGGATTGTCACCACCAGACTGCCTCTCCTCCTTGGGCCATTTGACATGCAATTATTGTACCATGAAGTTTTCCAGTCTGAGTTCATTGCACAAACATGCTCTGAACGTTCACAGTCTACCCGGTTACCTCCAGGTCAAAGCCAAAGAAAACTCTTTTTGTGCTCAATGTGCAATCGCTTTTCCAAATAGTATTGCTTATGTGGAACATTTCCTCATTTTCCATGCAAATGCAAGGAATAGAAAACAAATCCAGGTGAGTATTCAATATGTCCCATTTGTAATAACAATCATATTTTACAGCACTGCAAGTACTCCTAAAAATTAGAGGAATGGTCATTTTAATGACTAATAGTAGGTGAATGGTGTACATGTGTTTCATCCGACATGTATAAAGCGCCCGGCAAAGAGAGGGGTGAGAAGAACAAGTTAGAGTTGAATCAATAGACAGAAGAGTTTTGAATGTTTTTCTAAGGGAGAGGGCACATGTTTCATAGAATCATCTACGATATATGCACATATTATATGAAACTATATATACGCATAGCATGGAGATAGAGAGGAAGAAAAAGAAGTGCACTTGTATATTATGCATGTAAAGTTGATAAGGCTTTAAAAACTGATCTCTCACTGGTTCCATCTAATCAACAGGTGTGCTCACCAGAGCCTCCACAAGTGAAACCGACAGATCTGAGTAAGAAGAACAAGACAGAATCTGGATCATCATCTTCATCGTCGTCATCATTGAGTGGAGGTCTCATCATTCCAGCAAAAAAATTCAAACGAAGCAACAATAATAATAATAATAATAATGTTGATGATGATAACGATGGTTTACCTGGATCTGGAGGAACCTCAAATTCCCTGCAATTACTCAGTAGTCCAACAACTCCGACGACTATGGCCACATCAACCAACTCTGGAGCTCACTCCATCTCTACTTCCTCTACTTTGGGACCTCACAACTTCCTTTGTAATCAATGTAATGCTGGATTTCGGGACTTTGAGTCATTCCGAACTCATTTGAAAAGTCATTTGGAGGAAGTGGTCCACAAATTTGTTTGCGAGGAGTGTGAGAGTGAGTTTGGGACCGAGGATCAACTCGAGAATCATGCTATGGCTCATTACCTCACCACAACTACCGAGTACGGTTGTCAGAGTTGTTTAAAATTATTTGGAAAGCCCGACGAGCTTCAAAAGCATTTAATGGACATTCACGCTCATCACCTGTACCGTTGCTCCCTGTGTAAAGAAATGTTTGACTCCAAAGTCTCTATTCAAGTTCACTTTGCCGTCAAGCACTCAAATGAGTGTAAACTATTCCGGTGTAACTCTTGTACAACCATTTTCCGATCTGAGTTTGAATTCCAGGTAAAGCATCCTTTATATTTTTATACATTATTGATTTCATGCTTCTATACATACATTTATGCAACGAAAATAAATGCATACACCTATAGTCATAGTATTTACCATGCATAAAAGCGAAAAACTTTTACATATTATACCTACACACATGGATGATTGTTATTCAAGCAAAGAGAGATAGAAAAAAAAAGAACAAGGTGTAAAACGAAGGAATCACAAACGTGAATAAATTACAGAGCATATATGATACAAGTAGCTGTATATCCGGAAACTATAGTGTAACTATGTATGCATGTATGTTCATAAATGTCAACACTTAACACATATAGAAAATACAATCTTTGTTTTTCTCTTTCAGGTTCACGTAAAAATGGCTCACTTGAGAAAAATTTCTCCGTACCGGTGCTTACTCTGTAGTGCGTCTTTTGTGACGGAGCTCGATTTGCAATTTCATTTGAGCACCCACCAGAAACAATTCCGCTGTAAAATGTGTGATGAAAGCTTCCATGTTGGTAAGAAAAAATTATCTACCCTATGATCACATACATAGATAAGATACTTATGCGTGTATTGTATAATGCTCATTTATTGTTCAAAAGACTGCAGTATGCATATAATATGAGCGTTATACGTTGTACTTGCTTTGTTTTTTAATTCTTTTCATTTTATTTTTTCTATACGCTGTTTTACCTTTAGAAATTACTATTTCTTATGCAATACATACATTTTATATTCTATGTAATCAATAAATTTACTATACCTTTTATTCATTTTTTCTTCTAACCTTTTTTCATGGATATTGTATTGTGTTTTGAAATGGACGGCGTATCTACATGAATATCATGATACGACATTCTACAGGGTAATCAGAAAAGATTTTGACACTTGAAATTATATTCAGGTAGGTTCTAATTTACTACAGAGTGTATAGATTCGGATAATTGAAAACATGGTTTGTATTGAGAAAAATCTAAAGTTTTTGTTTCCTTTTATTCGTATTTTTATCATCGTTGGATGTTCCCACAATATCCTATTTTGCAGAATTTTTTTTTCGAAAATTTCTAAATTTACAAAATACTATTGGAAAATCGAAAATAAAAAAAAAATAAAAAGGTTTTTTGATCTTTCTCTACAATCATACTCTCTACTGGTTTTGTACCATGCTAATGCCTGCAATAATTTATTACAGAATTCGGATTTCAACAATAATTATTTTCTGACAACCCTGTATCCCTACAAATGTATAGAGTTCACAAATAAAATTGATATGTCAACTGTCCAAAATCTAAAAGCCGTAGCCTTTGCCTGCACTGCACTTTATTGACAGACATAATATAGAACAAAGAAACAAAGCAAAATAGTACAGCGCAGAAATACCACAATAAAAATACGATAGCTTGTTTTGTACATGTTACGAATATGAAAATGGTATTATAAAATACAATGTATAATATATTTTTTCCCTTTCTGTTTCTCCATTTGTCTCTCTATATAGAATTTCTATTGGACAAGCACATGCAGACGCATCATATGAATGGCGAGCAAGATACGACTCCGACAAGCACCACAACTCCGACCTCGGCCCATCATGCGAGCAGTATTACAACTCACCACAACAACAACAATACAGCCAAATCGAGCAAAAAAGGAAGTGCAAGCTCTTTGAAAGGTAAAGAGTTGAAATGTGACATTTGTGACAAGTCGATTGGAAATGAGGCCGAACTCACCAACCATCGTAAACAAGTCCATCACATTTCCTCCACCACATCTCCAACTTCGACAACTACCTCCGCCTCCTCACACAATAATCCCACCGATAGATCTTCTTCATCTTTCCCAATCAGTAATCATACCAATATTAATAGTAGTGGGGGTAAATCGGGCTCAAAGTCCGGATCACATCACCACCATTCTTCCTCCTCCACGATCTCGTCTCAACATGCAAGTGGTACGAGTAATCATCATACGCTGAGCCTCCATTGTGCCTATTGTAACGAAAATTGTAAGAGTCGGTCGGACTTGGAGAATCACATGAAAACTCATCAGATTGTAGCCACAGGAAAACACAAATGTAATATTTGTGATGAAATCGCCCCCACTGCCACTTTACTAGCAGAGCATAAATTAACCCATTGTAAAGTAATCTCGGGTAATACTTGTACGGGGTGCAAGCAAAATATTACATCAGAAGAGTTATTCTATATACACATGAAGCAACATTGTACGACCACGTCTAATAATAGTAATAATAATAATAATAATAATAGTAATGGTAACAATAACAATAATAATAACAACACTAGTTCGTTGGCTTCCTTACCTATGACTTGTATCGTTTGTCGTCAAACTTTAATTACAGAAATTGAAATTCAGATGCATGCACGATTTCATACTAAACAGTCTCAGCAACAACAGTGTGATATAAGTACGACTATGAATAATAATAATAATAATAATAACAATAGTCTTCTACTAGGAAACTCGATAACTTCCACACCACTCTCTTCGTCTTCACCCACAACGACATCGATGACGGTTCAATGTTGTCTTTGTCTTCGACAAGAAGATAAATCCACCTCTTCTCCTTCCTCAAAATTCTCGGGGATCCTTGTAAATGGTTTGACAAACGGAGTGCAATCCTATGTTTGCCAAGAATGTTATGGTAAAAATTTACTTTCTCAATTGTCAGCATGTCAGCAAATCTCAACTACATCACCAAAAAGATATATCAAGGCACTTGATTCGCC
>JAQIVE010000179.1:0-49040 GCA_034698285.1 Sminthurinus bimaculatus | reverse complement strand
GTAAAGTTGCAAATCGGCGTATGTCCATTTTGTGCACTTGCATTTTTCCGTATGTCCATTTTGTGAATTGCAAATCTCGGTATGTCCATTTTGGCACCTTCACCCACGATACTCTAGTTGGAGGAATATCTTTAATTTCATTTCCAAAAACGGTTGACACGCTACGTACTATACGCATCTACAAATGTTGGAGTGAATGTGTGTATTTGTACATGTATAAAAAGTTTGTGCGTGTGCTTGTAAGTTGAGTAAATGGTAAATGCATAATATGTGGGTGGGTGGCTGACTGGCCGCAAGTTTGTATGTATGTATTATGACAATTTTTGATATCTGCAAGTGACGCGATGACAAAGACGTTTCCCTGACTGTCCACTGCCCAGGTTTCCCAGACCCGTCTCCCATGTCCGTCCACTTGTAATTCAGCTCCAAATCCTCCATTCAATACTATAAGTCCCGATTCACACACACACACAAGCAAGCAAGTAACCAGCTTTCACATACATAATATCTTACTCTTCTGCTTTCTTGTTGGCTTGCACTTGTTTGGGATTCTCAACTCGGACTACAATCTAAGCATGTATAATATGTATTTTACGCTCTATACTCTATACTATACGCTCTATTCATGTATTAAAACCACACTTTACTTTAAAAACCACGCAGAGGCTCCAGAGAGGAGAGATGCAGCAGCAACGGGGAAAAAATCCTCTCAACTGATTGCGAGAGAGGCGGACAAATACATAATACGGCATGTATACGGATTCTCTCTTTCTATGTATTTCTCTTTTTGCTCCAACTGTACATACATTGTACATGTCCAAGTCCAAGTCCATGTCCAGGAGGATTATTGGACTGTCAAGAGAGCAGATGAGACGAGACGAGTGAAAGCCTTCAAGTTAAATGTATTCAACTTTGTGTGTGTGTATGTGTGTGTAGTATGAACTACTTATGAATGCAATACATTTTAAGACTCCAAATCGGTATTTTAGCCTCTATTACACACATAATACGTATATGTACCTACACATGTGGGATTTTATTATTATGTGTGAGTTTTTGCGTCGATGGAATGGAAATGTCCATGTATATAGCTGGATTGTGAATCGAGTTTGAGTCGAGTTGGCCTCTGGCAATGAAAGAATGAATGAATGCCTGAAAACGAATCGATTTCCATTTCACGACAGTCCAAACGCCAATGCCAATGCCAACCAACTTCAAGTTGAAGTATTATAATAATACTTACGCACAGAACACGAAAGGATTACATAATACACTATGCACCAGTCATAATGGCTGCTCAACGAGAAAATCATATCATATCATATCAAACCAAGGATGAGTCCCTCTCCCTATTCTTTTCATTTCCTTTCCAGCTTCACAATTCACTTTGTACTGCTGCTGAAGTTTTAAGGACAGCCTTTTTCCCCATGCTTTTATATGGAAAATAGAGCTGTCCTTACAACTTCAGCAGCAGTACACATATAGGCGAGAGCCTCTTGTCATCCAGTCAGTCAGACAGTCAGCTAGTCCTCGTGTCACTGCATTTTTTACCTTTTATTCAATTCTGCTCCTGAAATCGGTCGAGACTCGATAACTATTTCCTGTGTATTCTCCTCGGTTCGTTCAACTTGAATGCCAAATAAATTTCTAGACTAAAATTCCGGCTAAAACGACAGGAAAGAAAATAATGAAAATGCTAATTAAAATTCTGGATTTTTGGTGATTTTTTAATTTTTTGACATATCATTTCTCTTTTTTCAGCAAGAAAAACAATTTTTATTTCAGGACAAGACTAGCAGTAGTGTATAATATATTATGTAGAGTTCAGTACAACATTTTTCTTTTTTTCTACAATATTTTCGCCTTTTCTCTCTATTTTTACATATGCAGTATATATGCATATCGTGGTAACATCTTATCAATAACTATCGTGTATAATTTATTATATAATTTCTATCATATAGTAGATTCTTCTTCCTCTGTTTTTACTTACACAACTATTTAAATAATAATAATATTCGTATGTGTACACAATACAGATACAAATACAAACAAGAGCCTTTGCCGTTGCTCAGCAGCTTCAGTATTCAGTAATTCAGTACTAATTCAATGTTCAAAGTTCAGTAATATAATCTTGTGCATTATGGTAGAATGGTATACACATTTTATAATATTAAATATAATCCTACGGTACATTTTAATACACTATACATGTTATTAGTATTAAGTTATATATTATATTATGGTAACCAGAAACATTCTCTACAACATTATTTTCCCAATATTCAACGTTGCGACTATATAATAAATATTTTATAATGTGCACTAAGCAAGCACTATATAAACTATAATATTATTTTATGTAACAATATTTTGACGAGTCTGCATACTTTCACTCGAGGCCAAAACTGGCCAAAGAGTCCATATCGATATTTATATAGATATACATATTTACTATGTATAATAATATGTTACGTGTATTATAGTAAATTACAGGATTTTCACAAGAAGTAAGAAGTATATGCAGTACAAAGTTTCATATAATATTATACATATACATAATATATATTATTACGTTTCCTCAAGTTGATCAAGGGTGAACGAGATGAAAAGGAATGATGATGACTGTGTGGTAACATCAGTTAGCAGAGTTCCTTCCGCTCTCTGTTCTCAGTTCTCAGTCCTCAGTCATGTATCATTAAGCCGAGTGGATGCATTCAACATTCAACTTCTCCATTCTCCATGTGTAACGTTGTAGTAATATTGACATTGAAAACTCCGCATTGGCTGATTTCACCTGAATTATTTGTGTGTGTGTGTCAATAGTCAATAGATTTTCGTTTTCGGTGACGCGGATTCTGCTGCTACTGATAATGATGATGATGATGATGATGATGATGACAGTGATTCGGATCAAGTGGAGATGAGTCGTCGTCGAGTGGAGTGAGGTGAAGAGTTCAAGTTAAACAAATAAGTTACACTCACGCAAACAAAGAGCTTTTGCGTACCTGAGCATATACATAATACATACATACACATAGAAATACCCATAATATGCATTATAATACTAGTTAGTTCATTATTCATTATAGACCGCCCCTCCGAGAGTCTCATTTTCAAAAATTCAAGATCAAGATCAAAAAGCTGAAAACTCCCAAAATAGATCAAACGTTGGATTGAAGGAGCGGTCTCATGTCTCATGTGTGTAACTAAAATACATAATATATTATAGGTACACTAAAACGCCTCGAGTTTATTTTTGTCGAGTAATTGAGTATCTATCCACTGATGTCGGGGCAGCTTTTATCTTTGTATTAAAATATTATTACCATTGACTTTTGATCATCGTACATATCTTTTTCTTAACGATGACGACTGACGATGGGGTTGAAGCACACAATAATATAATGTACTGTATAAATTTGTTAGTATAATATTATAATTTACAATCTAATAATTTGATTGAGTGGATTACATACTAAATATGTATGTATGTATTATGTATTTAATATTATAGTTGAGCAGATTTAATCAAATTCCATCACAATTGACTTGACTGTCCTACGTATAGATTTAATTTGATTTATTTTATAGCATGCGTATATTATATTATTTACCATGTACTTTTCTACAGTGGACTAAAAGCATGGAAACTTCATACTTTGACATTTTGTAAGTATGTATCTGCATACTTTTTTTGTTTCCTTCTCCTGGTTATTTATGTCACATAATTTTTTTCATACACTAATTTTGGCCAAACTCATCACGCTTGTGAAGGTTGTACGTTTTACTATATAATAATATATTATTATTATACTTTATACTTAATCAATGCATATTGTGTCAACACATAGAAACATGATTTTTTTACATTGTTTTTGTATCTTGTAGCATTTTATACGTGTATAGTGTATAGTTACAGCGAGAATTTTTTCCTTCGTTAGTTTTTACTTTGTAAAGATAATAATTATACATGGAACAGAACTTTGAACGACTACAAGAGTTTACCATGCATGCATATTAATATTACATATCATGTAGTTGAACAAACATAAAAATTATTTCACAGAAACATTTTTTGCAAGTAATAATTATATTAAACTAACAACGATGGAGAATTAAATAGACGATTAAGTACGCTCACTACATAATATATTATAGCATTTAAATATAGATCATTCGCTCGTATACGATTTCGACGCAAACTTAAGTAAAAATATATAACATTATACGATGATACGATTACTACCATTAGAATATAATAATAACTAATTGCATTTCGTTTAGATGACATTTCGCGTAAAACTTGGACAATCACAAATTACAAATTACACGCAATTCAATCTTGATTTGTGAGTTAAAAGTTGAAAAACAGTTTGAAAAACTTTAATTTTTTTCTGAGAGCCACAAGCTTCAAAGTAAAAAGTATCTATGTAGAGAGAAAAGAAGAAAATGAACATGACACGAGCAGGCAGCAGGGATCATGTTCGTAATAAAAAAATAAAGTAAACGATATAATAATATGATATAATATAAATATATATATGGATATGGTTATAATAATATATAACTTATTCTATAGTTGATTTGATAGTACAAAAAAAGTTTATCATGGCATGGTGCATTCACAGAATTCTGTATATATGTACTCCTGTTTTAACATTAAAACTTAAAAGTAATCTTCTTCTCGACTAAGTTTCTTTTTCTTTTGTTGAACAAGCACAGTTTCGAATTTCGAATTGTGCCTAAGTAATTTTACCCTTTGACTTGAGTATATTATTTGAGTTTCATTTCTATTTTCGTTTGATTGTATATATAAGGTTTTTTGTTCTTAAGGTATAACTTGTAGTATAATTTATAATTAACTTGTTTTCATACTCTACCATGTAATTTTTAAACTTTATAATTTACATCACTGCGAACTTTTCATTTCCAGACTGAAGAGTGGTGTAGATTGTAGACCATGATCCAATTAAATATATCTCGAAGGTTTAACTGTGTAGCAATTAATCATAAAAATTAACTACGATTGATATTAATCATATTATATTATTACGATGGCTCTTCAAATTTGTCACTATTGAAAATATCACTGGATAAAACGAATGTGTCTGTATAAAAATTGCATATTATACAGAAATGTATGTATTTAGTATTAAGTGAGGGAACACAAATGGGCAAAGAAGAAGCCAAGGTGACTGTCTGAAGGGAGCAGGGAGCGAGTGAAGAAAATAGTATTGTAGAGCAACTACATACAAATAAACCAAGCGGACAGATGACTTGTTTGACTTTTTCGAGTACAAAGAAATTCGCTCAACTGTGTGTAAATTCTCTGTTTACCAAAACAGGGAACGGGAGAAAATCCCATTGAATGGGGATTTTTTATGTGTAGCAAGCAGCTCTGTCGAGAGTATAATAATAATAATGATGATAAAAACGGGTTGCAGTTTTTCCTTTTCTTCTTCGTCATACACATACACAAGAATCACAAAGATTGATGGAGAAAGAAATGTGAGGGGATATTTTGAAAAATATAACATAATCATTACACTGTGTATGTGAAATGTGTTCAGTACTATAGAATAAAAGAGTATATGTAAGAACAGTATTAGTAGTCGTAGAACATAGAAACTCTTAAGATCTTTTTTTCTTCATTCTTCGTTCCTCTCCTCCTGTAGCGTACGCTTCACTTGTTATTTGAGGGTGATGAAGCGAACGAGAAATAAATCGCTTCTGACCAGACCGAAGAAGCGAGAAGCTAATGCGATCGACGACTATAGATAAGAATAAGACCAAAAATTGGAAACACAGAGAACCAGAACTTTCCCTTCTTTAACTTACACACACACATATACTCACAAACTACCAGCACATATGTGTATTTTTCCACATATTATATTATACACACACACTACACACACTACACAGTATCACTTTCATTTTTTCTCGTCATTTTTCCTTGTTTCTTGCCCCTTTTCCTTCTTATAATTTTGTCAACTGGTAACTGTCATCTTATTGTTGTTATCACAGTTTTTTTCTTTCTTCTACTTCAATTCTGGTTCAAATTTTCTTGTTCGTCTGCCTCCTTCATCTTCTTCTTCTTTGACTTTTTCGCTTTCTCTTGTGTAAAACTTAACGACGAGAACAACCAACAACAACCTAATATGGTCACTGTCACGATATCACATCACATTGTACGGTATAGTATATAGTATTTTTGTTAATCCAACGTCCTTAGAGAAGAAAAAGATGATGAAGGCGTGTCCAATGGATTTTCGTCCACTTATTCGATCCCCTTGGTGAGCGAGTGCTCCAAGTGAATGTCAAAATCGTCCAGGGCTTCGAGAACTTGCACGAGATAGGAGAGGAGATCAGGATCCCGGAGAAATGAATAATCCTCGTACATTTGGATCGTCTGAGGGCAGGAGGACATTGAAGCAGGGAGACGGTGAAGAAGATGCTCTCTAAAAGATGGAAAATAGGAGCATTATCTATTATTATTTGATTTATTCTTTTTTTATTCATTATATTTCATATTATATTATGGTTTATCTAGTTTTTTCCTACCTCGCGCCGAGACAGATGAAAAGTTGGAATTTGCCGTCTTTCCCCAATGCGTTTGCATTTTCAGTAATTTTTTGTATAAGCTCGCAGTAGCTGCTCATCGCCGCCAACTGCTCGTGACAATCTTCATTCTCCATCGCCGAGGCCAAGTTGACATATTCTTCTTGTAGTTCGTTCTCAAACCATTCTCTGACTTTTACTGTGCACATTTAAAAAATAGGAATAAAATTTTATTCAATTGTATTATGTTGTAAGTATAAAAATAGTATATTTTTAAATAGACGTACCAAAATAATCCCAGATATAAAAGTTTTTCCCAAAAAGACGCGTAGACTTGAATCCGTACAAGAAAACTTGCTCCAATGCTGACACGAGACCCGAATCCCCACACAAAAGTACAGTCAAACTTCCCTTTTCCTTGTCCGGCTTGTAGAAATACTTGACTATATTATTTACAGAGTCACCTGCAAAATTAAATATTGACAATGAAATTGATACATAGTACAAAACGGTATAAAAGTTACTCGATGGACACCTTTTATAAATAATAATAAAGTTCGGTGTCCTTTTTGTCTACTACAAATGATAATGTTAAACAAGTTTTTACCAAGTGATTGTTGAATATCTGACACGTTATAACGGCTTTCGTTCGTCCGCCTAGGAACGCTTGGGCTCCTGGCTCTCGGCGGGGTGGTCAGTCGACTCTCCATAGGCTGCTCTTGACCCTGGTAATAATATGGCTCACCGAGAAGAAGTCTTTCAGTAGAACCATCGTCAATGTCACGGCCCAGCCATCTGCCACAAGGGAATCTAACAAAAACAGATGCAATCATTTTAGTTTTACTTTTGGTCCTTGTAGATTTAAAAAATATGCTAATTATAATTTCAAGAGGTTAAGCAAGATCTTTTTACTTTGTAGCATAGCCGGTAACTTCATTCCGAACGATCACATAGTCAATGGACCAATTTGGAGAAACTCCAGTCGAGTCATGGCCAATGTGTAAGGTTGTTGCTAGTCCCAAGTTTTTATGCTGTAATAATAATAACGAGAAGATCATTGATTACTGTTTTGACTTGAGCCAATGGAAATCCAATATTATTTTTCGATGTAAAGTAAGCAAGAAGGATGAAAAAATTACCTGGAAGACAAATTCGAGTGAATTTTTTGGCACAGAAATAGGAGAAGTCTCGGTGAGATTTCCCGAAATAGTTATCCACACGTTTGCAGTGGTCATCGAGAGATTGAAGCGTTTTGATGGGAAAATAAGAACACGGTAAGGAAGTACAATATTTGTGTAGGTATTTGTGAAACAGTAATAATCCACGGCATTTAAGGTCTGTGATGATAAAAAATAACAAAATTTTCAATATCAATAATCAATAATATTTGGATGAAAACTGAAGCTTGCATTTCAAGAATAATTAAATAAAATAATAATTTGATTTGAAATAGTAATTTAATGAGCTTACAAGTAAGTGATACAAAAATTGTTCTCTTTCTTCCTCACAGCGGAGGAAAGCTGTTCGTTTGTAAAATCCCCGAAGGAGTTCATCATCGGCCAGCAGAGCACGGAGGTGTTTTGAGAGAACTTTCTTTTCTGCAGTGATAATTCATTCAACCAAAGCAAAGTTTTAATTGTAATGTTACAAATTTTATGATTTTTAGCTTGGTAAACATTTTTTCGAAAAAAAACATGATTATATCATAAGTAATCTAACCTTGAGACAATCGGATCCAGGCCCGAGCATATCCAATCTCAGTTTTGATTTCAGTTATTGCTTGAATATTCCTATAATAAAGAACAAAGACGATATAAAAATTTTGAACCATTTCCTTCGTTTCAGAAACGAGTACGACATAATTATTTGCAGGAAAAGGTGCCTTACGAACCTCATATCAAAAGCAATTGAAACTGGCAAAGGTTTCAGTACTGGCAATTCAACAGCTCTCGATCGCCTTTCCCGCTTTTCAGAAGATCTCCGGGGTGGAGTTTCCTTTGGTTTTCCGGGTGAAACATTTAAATTCAACTCCATGGCCATTGTCGATAAATCTGTGCCAATGTCAACAATAAAATATTACTTTTTCTCAATCACAAGGATAAGACGACGATAAGAAATAAAAAAAGGTCCCACGTCTTTTCACAATAATATATATCCAGAGCAAGCTTTTCAAAAGATCAAACGTTTAGCTTTACCAGATAATCAATAATACTTATTTTACCCCATAAAATATCCACATTTTAAACGAAAAGTAGCATTTTTCATTTCATGTACTTATGTATGTAAGTAAACTTACCCATTTTAGCTTTCGTAATATAAGTGTTCAAGTTTGACTTTATTAAACTCAAATCTCGCGACTTGACTGTCAGTATGAGATCAGGGATAGTAAACGTCTCTTTTTTACTTTTAACAGCTTTCACTATAATATAACACAGTTTTATAATATATTTATTATTTATTATGTTGGACACAAAATCTATCAGAAAATTATTTGCACTTTTCAAGTGATCTTTAATTAAAAATTTGATTTTAATAAAATTCACTTTATTAAACTTTAATATGAGAAAATTATTGCTGACTAGAAGTGGTAGTGAAAGTATTATATAGCTTTGAGAAAAAAGTTTAGACTTTCATTTAAAAGTTCATTATTTAGTAAAAAATGAAAAGTTGATATATAAAGTTCATTTCAGAGAAAGCTTTTAAAAGATGAGAAGAAAAGATAAATTCACTCGTTAGTTTATTAAAAGTGTGTGAAGGAAGAAAAAAGCATCATCAATCATCAGCTTATTGCACAGCGTCGGTGAGATTTGAGCAGATTAGGAGAGAGTTAACTTGAATTGTTAATGAAATTGAGATTTATGATTTATACACCAGAAGTTTGAAAAGAGTAGTTAGTGGATATTTTATAAAAGCTGTATAGCATTAGATGTAAATTGCATAAATAACGTTCATCTTTAACTATAATACACATTATTAACTTAAAAACGAACACAAAGACGATTAAAAATTAAACAATGAATATGAATGACGTTTAAATGCTATTAGCTAAACAAGTAAACGTACTGTCCAAACGTTTACGTAGAATACACCAGGCCAACGCTGCATGTAAATCAGACACAATTAAAGAACAGATGAAGATATATAGACAGACGATTTCTTTGATTCCCATAATATGACATAAATAGGTTAAAGTACAAAATGCACGAAAAGCATGCTTAAAGTTAAAGACACAGTAAAGATTTTAGCAGCATTTTCTCATAGTTAATTTTTTTTAATCATTTAATTGCTTTGATTGCTTACCTGGGGTTAAGAACTGGGGATCAATCGGTTTTGTCGAGTCCTTGCATGCCTCAGACTCCTGGTAATTCATCAGGAAATTCCATAATGGACTTTTCCCTTTGTGCTTTACATGCAGACCGTGAGCCCATATCCTTTCAAGGAGATCACACAAACTGGCCATCAGGGTATTTTCCTCGACCCCCACGATCGACACTTCTCCATGACCCAAGGCCACGGCTTCCGCTCCCATTTTTTCAACTAACATTCTCTTGGTTTTTGTCTTACATTCCTACATCAATTAAAGATATCATAATATTATTAGTTAGTTGATGCATCCGGCTTAAAAATTCTACCATAACATAATTAAAAAAAGTAGAAAACTTGCAGCACCTGAAGTAGCTGCTTGACAAACTCCCAGTTAGCTTGTGCGATTGAAGCGGGGCTTGAGTTGGTTTGTTTGGGTTGGAAAACACTCCGCAGTGACGGGTATTCATTGGTTGGAGGGAGAGAAACTTCTTGTATTATGACTTCATTTGAGCTCCCTTCCTTTAATATCTTCATATTTCTATGGATGGATGTTGTTGCACAAAGGAAACAATAACAAGGACAGAAATAGACAGAGAAAATTAGATTCTGGTAAATATATTGAATGTATATGGGGGATATTGCTCAACCAACTCACGATGAAATGAAGCACGTAGGTGGATAATAAAACGTAGATATTACATCATGTGCATATACATATTATTGCATACTATACTGGATACTGTACCTTGTGTCCGTGGGACTCATATTGAGGATTTCGGCATTGAGGATCGGGAAACTTCCTGGAGACACGTCATAAATAATCTTTTCGTTACTAACTTCCACCACGCTCGGTGCAACAAAGTCGGGATTGAGAAATCGTTTGAGTAAACACTGCTCCGAGTCTTTGATGTCGGTTGTTCTCACAGCCTCATAGCTTGGGGTGCGGACCAGACTAGATATAATACATAATACATATATACATACATACAAAAGATTGCCAAATACAATATGACATTGCAGAGAGTCATCCATTCTATCCATGACTTATGTATGTACAATGTACAGACATTTTATACACAAGGTTACAGTACATAATCAGAGATTTATAGCATAGACATGTAAGTAATATAAAATATAATATGTGTGAACGAATGCTGAATACTGAAAATATAAAAAATAAAAGCAATATGCAACTACCTTTCTCCATACAGACTCCTGGAATAGAAGTAAAAAAAATCCCACAAAAATCAATATTATTGTTATTTCTACATATATGTACATCCTTTGCCTATTATTGGACTGTACTGTAAAAAATAGCAAGGAAACTTTGTATTTATTATTACCTTAGTATTTTGATCCTTTGCTCGAAAATTGCTAGATTTGAATCAGTTTCTCCGGTCAGCGAGGCCATTTTACGGTCAATGAGGGTGGCGAACATTTGAGTTTCAATGAAGCGAGATAAAAAGGGGAGATTTTGATCAGGTTGGTCTGAGAGGAATGTAGCTTTATCAAAATTATGGATGAGCATTCTACCAGGGTCCTATTAGTTAAAAGATTTAAACGTTCAAATCATGTTTTTTGACATGAAACAATTTGAAGTGTGAAAAGCAAGGCAATTCTAATGATTTTTTGCTAAAATATTATAATTACAAACATTGAAGTTCATACCTGGTCGGAAATAAGAAAATGGTCGTAGGAAGAAAACATGTGGACGAATCTGCAATTTTTTTCATACATTATGTTAAGAATTAAGAATGATATTTAATTTTTATTTGCCATTATTATTCCTATAGCTGGAATACTTACCGGTTCAAAAATATTTCTCGTATCGAATTATTTAACTTGAGATTCTGTATACAAATATCATCTTTGGATAGAGCGTCTTCCCTAAAGTCGAAAGCTTCCGAGTTCCGACCACCATTTTTACTACTTTTAACAATGGCCATAGCTTTTTGAATGGTGTCCGAGGAATTTGGACCGTGTCCACTGTGAGACATGGATGATTGACTATTGTAGTGAGTTGATGAAGCTATATTTATCTGAGATCCATTGAGTGAGGACAAGCACGGCTCTTCATTACTGGACATTCCAGAATCCGAGTCGTGTGACCACGAGTTTTTCCTTCCTCGAACCTTTTTTACTCGATAAGGAGATCCACGATTACTGTTACTGTTACTGATTCTGGATGAAAAGCAAAAAAATTCAGTTAAGGAGATGGCATTAAATAAAATACATTAAATGCTATTTTATTTATTTTATGCATTGTATTCATAGTAGTCACTTACTTATTCACGTTGCCTACGGGGATATTGTACTTTTGAAGTATTTGAGAAAGCTCGTCAACAAATTCGGATCTTTGTGGAAATGTAGGTAAATCTATAACAAAAAGACAAAAAATCAATAAATAGTAACATTGAGCATACAAATAACGAAAAATTCTTTCGTACTAAAGTTTTATCTTGATCACAAACAACATATTGATGTGACAAACTTTTTAACATTAAGAATCTCTCTGGCTATAAAATAAAAAATAGAACAAAGTAAACCGAATATTATTTACCTTCAGGAACTTGTACTATATTGTGATCAATGTCTACAAAGCAGAGGTTTGCTTCGCATGGAATATTTTCCTTGCATTCGGTGGTTTGTGCATGTAACCCCATAATAAAGGGGACGGGAGCGTCTAAAAAATGGTGCAGACTAGATGGGAGGATCGGTACGTAGACGTGGTGCCACAAAAATGGCATTAGAAGAGCTGTCATACATTCCGCAACTAACATGAGGCGATATAAATCTGGAAGAAATTATACAAAACACACAGAATATTTATATATGTAGATCAACATTTATTTATTCTCTGTATTCCTATTGAAATTTGAAATTCTAAATTTTTCTACAGAAAAACAAAAAACTGCATAAAATATAAAATAAGGAAACAATTTGTGATTTAAATTCCATTTGCTGCATGGCATCAATATCCTCTCAACTTTCCTTATTTTCTCTTTATCCTAGTACGTAGTTGAAACAATATTATGTAGATATACAATTGGAAGTTCATACCTTTTGAATATAATAAAACTTGATTTTCTAAGAGGACGCAAGTAAAGAGTTGAAGGACCGAGTCAAGATCTAAAAAAAGAGACAATTTTTGTTTTAATGCCGCATAATTCAAGATGTTGTCAGTATTAAAATACTTTGATAGCACACTTAAAGTTTAACTTTAATATGCATTTTTTCCTGTACATACCTAAGAGACGAAAGAGTTCTCCTAGAGAATAGTCTAAAAGAGGCATCTCATTGGATTTGGGTCGAATACACGTTACATTTTCTCCAAAGTACGACATTTTAACATTTCGTCCCGGAGGCGGCAGTGGTACGTAGTAAAGAAAGTGATAGACATAACTCTCTAAACTCAAGTCATCATTCCCCGATTGAAAATACCTATGGAAAAATAATATACCAAGAAATATTACATTTCATAGAAACTTTATCGTTTTCTCATGCGAATTGCAAATTTTAAGCATTTTAAACATTTCCGGCATAATAAACTACAAAAATAGAAATCATAAAATGCATCTTTGGAGCATTTATGGAAATTAAGGCATACTTATAAAGTCCGGTGATGAAATGCCTCGCGGCTTGGACAAAGGGGAGCGGACAAATGAGAGCGATTGCCTTGGTCACATATAAACTATCTTTTGACACATCATAGAAACTTTGAGCACTGAGAGCCTGTTGCTTGTGAGCGAGCTTAAAATGACGAGGAAGAGATCGAGTGTTATTTCCATCATCCACCAAATAGCCTGCTCGACCCCGCTGATGAAGATTCGCTGACGCATTGCGAATGTTGCGATTTTGTGCGGCTCTCTGCATATGATAATGCTTTGCACTCGACAGCTCCGTCACATGCATTGCCTATGTATAAAAACAACAAAGGGCCAAAATTTTATTACATATTTATTATAATTTTCTAAATTAATATGGACATTATCCTAGCAATAATTTACACGTGCATACAAATTACAAATCCTGGGTCTCCTCAACAAATAATAATTAAATAATACATACATTTAACTTACTTAAATAATCCTGCTGTAAAATTGTTATACTTAAATACTTAATTGGACTAAATCATTCTATTATTTTATGCCTAGACACTCGTTTTTTTAAACAATAGTAGTGGCAATTACACACTAAAAGCACTTGAACATCAATTATAAATTATAGCATGCTGCTTTTTATATTATTTTATGTATCAAACTTGCATAATGCTCAAAACCATGATAATAATTAATATTAGTCCAATTTTTGAGGCAATAAGGAAAAGAAGCATTATTTATTTTCATGGAATCTGCATGTGAAATTATACCTGGAGCGTTTGTATGGCCGAAGTGACGTGTTTGCTCTTCACCTCCTCGTAGAAAACATAGCTAAAGCCAAAGGTTCGAGATCCATTTTCACGCGTAATGACAAAGGAATGGAAACAGGGCTCGTGATGATGTTTCTGCGTTCGGAAAACCAGCCCACTCGGTAAACATAGCTGTATATAAAACCATTGTATAAAAAAGAACAAAATATCCGTTAATCAAAATACAATTGAGCATATCATGATATGTATGAAATAAAGTGTATTATTGCATAATATAAGTGAGCCTAAAGAATATCTATGTAATACATGAAATGACATTGAATTAACAAGCATGAAAATGAGTAAAGAAGAGTACAAAAGACAAACTTTGTTGTGAATTGTGAATGTAAGTATCAAACAGAGCAGACTCACAACTCACACCCACATACAGACATACAGTGAGACATACATACACCAGTTGAGAAATAATTGGGAAACATTTTTTCACAATCCCTTTATATACACTTTTGTAGAAGATGCAAAAGAGTTAAATCTAAATTTAAACTCGGTTATCATTTTCCACTTGTGAATATTATACAATATACAGTATACAGACAGACAGTACTAATTACACAACTTTAGTGACTACTGACTGTCACAACATCTCGAGGCTAATAATACTCTTGTCAGCCACAAGGTAGACTAGACATGGGTAAATAATACAGACATCTTCTCTCACTCATAATAATGCGTGCATTACAAAATTTTAAGTATGTATAACGTGGGACAGACTAAAAAAACAGAAAAGGCGTACATTTCTGACAGCATCCGCGTCAAATGGGTTCCAGGGAACAGACTCTGGGTAATGGGCTAGAATTTTCGGCTTGTAGGAACGCTCCAACGGAGTACAGTTGGCCAGCTCATCTGCAAGTTATCATCAACACATAACACATACATAATCAGAGTTATTTATCAGAATTTTTTTAAACACATTTTTCAAATATGTATAGTTAAAAACATGCATAAGGATCAAGGATTTAAGGATAGAAAAGATGCAAAAATGATGTCTGAGGTCGTTTTTCCCCTTTATTCCGCATTCTACATTCTTTGTTTCCTCTCAAATTATTATTATCTTTTCCTCCTCGCGATCTCTCTCTCTCTCTCTCGTCAATCCCCAGATCAAATTTGTGTCTGCCTTCATGGCCAATACCGACCGAGGCTGTCGTAATATTTTGTGCAGACACCATTCCGATTATTTTCTTTTTCCTCTTGTAATACATAATGCATCCATCAATAATATAATGTTCATTAAGCATTTGCAAGCTTCCTGATCACATAAAACCAAAGTTAATATTGTGGAGAAATTTTGCATCTGCCTCAATCTCATTTTCAAATTTCAATGACCCGTCAACTTGAACTACATAAAATTAGCCTCGTGATGAATAATGAAGAAGTATTCCGTTATAAGTAAATATACGGAGAATTTCGATTTTTGAATGACAACAAAGTAGTTGAATGTATAATGTATAAGTATAAATACATAAAATCGGTCATTAAGCATTGCGATTGATGTATGTATGTATAATGTATAATCGATTGAGGACATTGAGGAAAGCGACAAAGAAAATTTCAAAGTCATTTTCCTGCACACAATGAACATGAGCAAATAAAATGACAATATGTCAGTTGTCTTCTCATACAGTGGCCTGCTAATTACTCCACTCAGTTAATTGCTCTTCTTTTCAAAAAAAAAAAACCTCAAGTCCGTGCTTACGCTCTCAACAAAGTTTTTATCCACAGTCTTCATTCTATTCTTTGTCAAAGCAGACGAAACCGCAGAGGGAAAAAATATGTACGGCTCTGCTGCACACACATTGCACACAAAATGCAAAAACGTACTCGGCAGCCTTTAGTATATATTTTCATTTTCTAAATGCATTCTTGCCTGTGGAAACGACTGTACATTAAAAGCTACAAAAAAGTCGACAAGAAAAAACTTGAATGATAATATTGTTATACTATTATGACTGTCAACATTCAACATTGTTGAAAAGGTTGTTTCAGTTGCGGTTGTTAATCACACCGTAGTTAATATCATGTTTTTATTTTACGACTAACTGCTGCTTGCTACTGTATGCGCTGTGTGCTGTGTGTAGAGCATTAATAGAAACATTGAAGAAAAAGGTAAGAAAACACGGTGGATATTTATGAGTGAACATGTAAGTACATTATTACATATACATACTGTATACTGTATAGCATATACACATTTTTCTATTATGCGTTCGTACAATAAAAAGCATGGAGAGAATCGTTTCTACTTTAAACTAGTCATATTTAATGGTCTACTACTTATGTGGTGTCAATACATCTGTTATGATATGCACATACATATATTCATTCCAACATAGTTTTATCGTGTAAACTGATGTAAATACTCCAAAAGAGCCATGAGCTTTACATATTATATTATTTTATATGTGTATACAGAATACAGTCTGCTCACAACCACATCAAACAGAGCTTAAGATATTCCCAAAATCCGCAAGTACTCCACACACATTCATTCAATTTTCGTTCTACACATTTAAGGCTTAAGTTTGTATTTTGTATAGTTTGATACGCCGCAAAACTACAAACTCTAACATACTTGAAGAAATTCATAAATACTTCTACACAATATACAATATATAACCTGATGTTAAAAACCCTCAATTTGCAACCCAGACGCAGAGCTGTGGGCAGATTTTGTTGCGAAATTCCTGGAAAGCGCAGAGTTGTATAATATATAAATAATGTAGAATGTAGAACATAAATCCCTCCGCACATTCTTTCCTCTTTCCCCAAAAGTCTGGGTCAAAAGTCATGAGCGCAAAACCTCATGTTCAAAGGTAAAAGAAGAAGTCGGAGAATTTCTTGTAATTTTACAATCCTCTCTTTCCCTCTCGTCTTCTTCATCTTTTTAAAGAACATTATTGTCTATTTTCCACTCCTTTTCGCCACAATACCACAATACAGCCAAAATAGCTATAATACGTCAAATCTTTTCATCTCTCTCTCTCTTTTCTAGCTTTTTAACTGTTGCAAGCCGTTTGAGAGTATTTTTATGTCGATACATCTGTATTTTACGCAGTGATTACATGTTACACGATGTTATTGTTGCTATTTCTGTGTTGTGCAGTTAAGGTTCATACTACATGCTACATACAAAAACATTTGTACAAATGAACGTATTGCGTGAAGACAGTGCTGATTGCTGATACATTTATAATGCTCGGAATTCAACGGCTATAAATACATACTACATACTCCTGTAGACGTTGGCTCTTAAAAGTCTCTTTGACTGCTCAACACTTAAATTATCCGTATATTACATGTTGTATGTATATTATACGACTTACGACTGTACATATGATGTATGACGTACGTCTCTCCTCCTTGTCAACACACGCATAAAAACTCAACCCGCAAACGGCAGTAATTTTTGGAGCAAACCTGCGTCTTATTCATTCATTCATACATGTATAAATACATATTATATACAAGCCAGAAATCAACGTGATCCCTTCTGCAATGTATTATAATATAGCATACATACCTAGTTTCTGACATATTCCCTCTCATAAAATGTGTATAAATAGGTGTATGTACTTCTAAAGCCGTGTAGAATGTAGAAATTTGTCACGAGGAAAATACCACAGACGTTGACAGCTATAAGCAGCATTTGAAATAAGCGTGTGTTTCAGGATCTACATGTACAGTGCATCCTTTCTATACAGGATTCATCCTCCGGAGAAATTTCCTGTATTATCGATATTTCATTGACTCCATCATGTAAAAGAACACTGCGGAAATTTTTTTGAATATAAAAAAGAAAAGGTTACAATTTTAAAAAAATTCAGTAAATAAGTAGAAAAGGTTCCTTATACAAGAATTTTTACAGGATTTTCGGATTCTCAGTAAAAAGTGAACTATAGAGAGAGAGCTGACTGTACTTATTGTTAGTTAGCCATACATTTGGTGTATAGGTATCTTGTTGTACTCAGAACGCATAATACGTAAATGTTCCACTGTGGAAATTTGGATAGACGATTTACATACTGCATACTTTTTGTACAATTTGAAAGATGTGCACAGCAGAATGTACAATGTACAGGGTACACGGTAGACATAAGTATATAGACAAAACCGTGAAATGTGATCCAATATCAAAATGTATACATGTACATGTAGGTAATGTATAGATAGACATTTACAGAAACACTTGACAGTCCAACTGATGAAACTCTTTACAAAGTTAACTTATGTATATATGCATGTACATTACAGAAGTTCAATTCATTCAATCGAACATGAAGTAATTGAAGAACATACACAATTTAACTGCTTCTATGCCTTTAAAGTCTCTTTATATGTGATATTTCCAAATCGTTTCTTTATATTTTCAAACCTATGCAAGGAAAACAGCCAAATGTAGGTATACACACACAATAATATAATGTGCTCAAATACCCCATGAATATGTAAAATATTCCATTTTTATCACTGTCATTTGACTAAAGACAAATAATGTCGCAGAGACAAAGGAAAAGTAGTGTAGTTAGGACTATGCATATTATAAAGAAACATACAAAGTACACACAAAAGTTTAAATTTGATCCATGATTACTACTGAAATTGGAAGGAAGGCAAAGGAAATGTTTATATTGTGTGTATGGTGTGTAGTGTGTAATAGTGTGTGCAATTCAAATCCACACAGTACA
This sequence comes from Sminthurinus bimaculatus, assembly GCA_034698285.1. NCBI lineage: Eukaryota > Metazoa > Arthropoda > Collembola > Symphypleona > Katiannidae > Sminthurinus > Sminthurinus bimaculatus. The sequence goes on along the minus strand of JAQIVE010000179.1, from coordinate 30,059 downwards.
TAGACAGACAGCTAGAATTTGAGGAGAATTTTTCAATTTCGAATCTTGTACGTGCATATCCTGTCAAAGAGATTACAAGTCTAATAATAATGATAATAATGATACAATATTATTATTCATTCATACTAACTAACTAATACTAATAATAATATCAAGTAGGATTTTGGTGGATTTGAGTTTTCACTTTTACACGGCTGGCTAAGTAAAGGCACTGTGGTGCGTCAAAATGCCTCATATTATACGCAGAAAAGAACTGAGACAGACATAAACACAGCGAGCATTAATCTCTTTCGTTATACTACAGTAACAGTTGTATTAGTACTAGTTTGCATATAGTTAGTGTGTATATAGTTTATATTGCAAAAAAAGGTTGGAGTGCAAGAAAAAACCCCTTTTCAATGACATTCACTTGTGTACATACTCACGCGTGTCCAATTCCAATGAAACTACATACTGAAACAACTCCTAGATACACATGATGATATTATATTATACACAGTATACACACAGGCAGTTCAAGTAAAAAACTGCATTCTGTATTCTACATCGTCTCAAGAGCCTCATTTGCACAAAGTATTGGAAGTTTAATATTGTAGAGAATCCAACATGTAAATAGTTAAATACCGCCATGCAGCCAGCCAGCCTTAGTATACATATACGTATGATGAATGATTGCTCCTGATTTTTTCCTGCAAAAATGAGATCTTAACTTGCCTATTTGATAGAGAAGAGAGAGGGAAGGCGAGATAAAAAACGCAAGTTGAAGTATACATATAACATATAACTGAGTTATAATCATTACATTATCGAGCTCTGCCATCTCTTTCACTCACATGTCTGTAGTCTGTATACAAAATGTATAATGCAATTAATATGTGTTTAAACAGATATTTACAGTGTAAATCCAAAAAACGTAATTCACTTTCGTACTCACATCTCTAGAACATATTATACTTGTACATAATACATAATATAGTGTTATGGTATGCGAACAAGAATAGCCTGCCCACATACATCGTCACCCGGTTAATTCATTAATTTTTTCTCATTTTCTCCCCCAGACACACTAAACGATATGTGGATAACCGTCATTAACTTAACTGTAAAACTACTCATCATATGCTATATTCATGCACACTCTCACATTCGCTTTTACTCCTGTGTGTGTAGTATAACGTAGTGTGATGAGATAAGTTGAATAAGTTGCATGTTTGTTAATTTAAATGAACTGTCCGTCGTCCATGCCAGAGCCAGAGAAATTAAGGGAGAGAGAGAGAGAGAGAGCAGACAAGGCATGCGATCCAAATCCTAATAGTAAGTTTCCTACAAATTGTTTCTAATTTCTTTCACGCGATTATCATCTTGAGATGAATGCATGACAGACTAGAATAATTCAATTATTATGTAGGCACTTAATTCTTACATAGAACATATTATGTATGTATACTATGTATGTATGTATGTGCCTGTAGGATAACTATAATTGCGCTCCAACTACAAACTATCTTTTCTGCCAATCAATGCAGGTACGAGTACATATGTTATACATACATAATACGCATAAAAATAACTCTTTCCCCCTCAAGATGAAGACGATGATGATGATGATGTTGACAAACCAGGATTATTTGTGTTTTCTTTGTTTTTTTACATAAAACTTTCGTAACAGTTTATAATTTTTACGCACATGAGCAAAAGTAATAGTAGAAGCAGACCGAAGGATGTGACATTTGAGGGGTTTTTCCATTGTTCTTCCCTTTCTTGAATTTATACTCTACGACAACAATAATATCTATGTACAATAATGAATGAATGGTATATGAATTGTCGTCATTCGTCCTACTGCATGCGTGAGTTCCTTTTTCAAAAAGTCGTATAATATTATAAATTATCTTTTATGAAACAAAGAGAGGCTTCCATAAATTTTCTTTACTTATTTTTCCTTCCACGTTATACGTCTACCATAAATTTAACAACATGTACATTGTACATATTTGAGAGGAAGAAAAGGGAAGAATATGGAGCAAATTAGGAATACAGAATATAGAGTAATAAGTAATACATAAAACATAGTGAAACGTACTTGTGCCGTCGATAGAATAGTATTTTTCCGGCTCGAGTCCGGAATTATGATCCAGTCCACATACGACAAAGTAATCACAGAATCTAGAGACGGGTCCAGGGAGCCTCGAGCCTTTAGACGACGAGAAGGCTCGAGTCCCATTTGAAGTTTCCGAGGACTCCATCGCTCCTTCTTTTTCTTCTTCTTCTTCTTCTTCTTCTTCTGGTTCTTCTTCCTTGTGATCCGATTTCCTTGGAATAGCCAGTCAATTCACCAGCGTCGTCACACTATCCAAGACAACTCCCTTCAATGTCACTGTCACTGGAAAATAAGCAACAAAACAGTACAATTATTATTATAGTCATTACTCTTGGCCCTTGATATATTATTGTGTATGAACGCTCAAGACACTTTACTTACACAGTATGTACAAAGTGGGCTTTGTTTATTTACTTACAACTCAATAAATGACACTTTTCTGGTTCTGGAATGGAACCAATAAAAACTTTCCTACGCTATACTTTATACACTATACAGCATGCAATATGCATAAAACAGCAGCATTTTGTATCCTGATGTGTACACAATACATATACAAAATACAATACACAATGGAAAGAGTTAATAAAAGTGATATGTATGCAGTATGCACTCGTATTAATATTATTATTCTTGGCCTTGTCTCAAGGAGCTCTCTATACACATGCATGTACTATAATCACAAAATCCGCGTTTTCAAACCTTGATCGTGACACAAATCTCAACATGAACTGCACTTTTAAAAACATTCAAATTAATAAAGTATAATATATTATACATACTAAGCTATATTCACAATGTCAAACTCCCGGTGGGAAATTCACCCGAGGATTCTAAACTCCGAACTAGACTCCCAGCAGCAAAGTTTCAATGCCAAAACAAGCAAATTTAAACTAGCTACGTAATTTTATATCCCGATTTCAATGAGAAACAGTAATTTGAACCTACATGTAGTATAATAAATTGTTGTTTCTTCTTTTCCTTTAACTAAACACCTTACACATGTGTGATATTGTATAATCACGGGTGATGGAAATGAAATGCGTCCCACTCAACTAGTTAATCCTCCACATTAAACTTATATTCAACTTGTGTAATCCCCGTCGACAGAAGAACGAGCACAAGACGAATTTTGTTGACAGAAACTTACAAAGTGTCGTTAAGAGTTGAAAGGCATTATTATTTATTTGTATAGAGTATAGAGCTTGGATATACATATATAAATTAATATGTACATGTTTTTTCATTTTTTCTTTCGGTTAAACTACATCAGCAGAACATGTGGATATATTATGTACATTGTATACACACACATTTTTTAAGATATCAATTGCACACTGCTGAGATAAAGACTCTTAATACTTAATATACACTATACACATTGCCGTGACCTCAACTCTCAACCCCAACTTTTTTTACACACAGACTATAATATTATCAATGCTGATTGCTGATGCTTTATATATTGTACGACGACTGTACACTAATGTACACATATGGGTACAAGTAGTGTCAAAGAAAATACGGATAAATCACAAAGTCTTATAATATGTATTCTGCCTTATTTACTCAAGGTTTTTCTTTTTCTGCTTTTGAAACCATTTTGTACTTAATAAAATACAAACTACGAATTATCTTTTCCTATGAATTTGCAGTGATAAGAAAATTAGTTCAAGCCCTTTGAGTCAAAGCCTGAAGCCTCTTGAAGAAAATTCCAAACACTTTTGAAGCAGGATCGAATGCTTTAATTAAAATACGCGAAAATAATGCTGGATTTCTTTTCTTTTTTGCAAGGTAGGTAGGTTTTAAATTTCTGATGAAAAATTGATTTTGGAAAATAAAACCTTAATTATGGAATTCTGCTGCAGTCTAACTGCAGTTCTCACAGTAAGTAAGATGAACTTGAGTAAAAAAAGCTGAATAAGGCAATATATACGCCTGTCAATCATACATCATACACTGTAATATGTAATATATATAAATAAAAATGCTCACTCTGCACAAGATTTAATTACGACGAGGCACATAAAATCAAGAAATACGTATATTTATATACGACAATTAAAAGGATCTTATTTCATGTATTAATAACCTTTTTTCTCCTTCCTGTATTACTCGTATGAATGCTCGTAAATAATAAATAATGTTGTTCTACATCAGAACCACAACTATGTGCACAAGTATAACGTAATAATATGTATGTGTACAGTGTACAGCACAGCAAGTTATGAAACAAACAAGACGAAGAAGAAAACTGCTGGACTTGGACAGCTTTTTCCCCTTCTTCGTCGTTATTAATCGTATCGTAAGTAAATATTGAATATTGGTAATATAGTAAAATTTGTGTGTGGAATATTATTCAAGGGAATTTGAGACTATACACATCACAACACATGTATACTTTTTGACGGATGAGATATGTGTAGATAGAAACTGTAATGTGAAACTTTTGAAGCTTGGAACTTGGAACGTCTTTTATGTGATTAACAAACAAGTTATTTTGTTATTTATACTTGTACACATCTATCATCACATTTTATCATACAGTATTAGTTTACACAGAACTGTTCAAATAATTTCCTACTATTCAAATACATAGTGTGTGCGGTAGTTGAGTCCAATTAATAATACTATGAATGATGAATGTAAGTTTACAGTTATACACATAACACATACATACCTCATACTTTATATTATCAGAACAGAATACACTTTACTTTATACTTTAATAAGTATTTACTTTACATTGAATCGTTCACACCGGCGTCCTCATGTTTTATTGACTCAATTTTCAACTAGGTTCAATAATGAAGAGAAATATATATTTTCTCAGGTCACAAAACTTTCCACGACAGTCCTTTTAAGGGCATCACCAATCAACAATAAAATTAAGTTGTGCGCACTTTCAACTTTCACCCAATTCGGATTTTTTCCAAAATCTGTACATTATAATGACTCAAAGTATTATTGTTGTTTATTTTTGTGCACTTCACCTCAATATCTTTTTGCTATAATATCATGGCTTGTTGTTGTCAAAGCTGGACAGAGTATCACAAGAAGAAAAAGATAAATAGCGTGGTGGTAGTACAACATATAGAAGAGGACGAGATGAGGAGAAGGAGGAGAGGAGGATAAAGATGATTAGTTCTATTAGACTAGACCGCTCTCTCTCTCTCTCTCCCTTCTTAAAAAATCTCAAGATTATATTCTCCTGAGCAATCGTCATGATACACAAATTTAGTTCTCACATTAAGCTTCTGCTTGTAGCATATTATAAGTACATATAAGTATACAGAATAATATTTTTTGATTATATTTTCGTACTTTCCACTCCTGACTACTTCATTCTACATACGTATATGCACACTGCTTGTATGTATACATACAGACACAGAGAGCTTCCAATTTTTACGAACCCAGAGTATCAAGGATAATAGCAAGAAGTTTGAGCCGTAACTGGATACTAAAAGTTATGACCACTCATAAAATTCTCATGTATGTATGTATGCAATGCAATGCATGGAATAGAAAATATATCTAGAATCTAGAGTAACAAAGGTATTCCATGTAGACTACTATACAGAATACAGACACAGACAGATGTGGGATATAAACCCGTATACCATGCACACTTGCACTACTACATGGAAGTTTATAATGTATGTGCAGTTTGCAGCGTACAATAGTATGTATTTCTTTTTGTGAGGAAACTGACTGATGCAGCACTACACATACTACATACTCATATGGACCATCACAATTTTCTTCATCCTCATCCTCGTTCTCAACCTAACAGAAAAAGAAAGGAAGAAAGAACAGATGTTCCTTTGACTTGACGCCTTCCCTACTTTTCTCTCTCTCTCTCTCTTTTTCGCTCTCCCTCATCCAAGATAGATGAAACCTTCTTAGACATGATCATCCTCTCCTTCAGTATTGTGAGATATATATGTACCAAAAAAGAAATGTATAGCAAGTGGGGTCTTTAAATTCAATTGAAAATTTAAGACGAGTTGAGTCCATGCAGCCTTTGAATCCGGGCTTTGTATAATATATATATTGTATAACATACATTTCTTCTCTCTTCCCATTTTCTAAAATGGTTCATTCATGGTCGAACCAAGAAAAATCATGAAGCTTACTTACACTTATTTTCCTTCGTTTTGTAAGTAAATCATACACAATTTTCACATACGCAACATTCAGCTGCACATACATTGATCATAGAGTCCAGCCGAATGTATTGTAGGACATATTTATGTAATACAGTGCATCATACAGCTTCAAAATACTATAGGCAAGATGGATAAGTTGATGTTTGTTAAGAAACTTTAACTTTTCAAGGAGCAACATCATAATATAATATCATAGCATATAATATGATATACCTAAGTATTTATTCAGTACACAAAGCTCGCTTTTAATAATCTATAATATTATACATGTAGAGAGTGTGTAGTACAGTATACTGTGGGGTCAATGGCGCTTGTATACATATGTTTAAGATAAGTACAGAGTATTTACAGAAAGAGAGAATGAAAGATAATAAAATTTAATGGAAGGAAAAAATTGTGAAGCTCGATGTATATTGTATATATATGATCATGTTTAAATTTACATTTAATATAATACGAAATAGAATTCAGAAAAGTATATATCAACATGATATATGATATTTCCACAATATTCAATTGAAAAATATCATCGACGTAAAAAAGACTCGTCTTTCATGAAGACGAAGCTGGCAAAAAATAAGGCTAGTAAAGTTCCCAAATACTGATCAGTGATCAGATATACGCCGAGGAGAGACATGACGACAGTACTGGATGTACATATTATAAACAATCTTTGCATGTTTATTGGATAAATGGAGGATATTATGAATGAATGACAAGGAACGGAAATATTTGCTTCATTTGAAGAAATATACATCATACATACTTTACTTTATACATGTGTAATGTGTATAAAGTATGTACAAAGGGTTCCCAATTTCCATCGTCGTCGTCAGTCTAACGTGATATGAAACGTAAATCGGTCTGCCATTACCAATTACATGTATTTATATGTATAGACTGCAGGCACTAGGCACACATCACATCATGTACATTCTGAGGAATAAAAAGTATTTCTCTATAATATAATACTTAATATCGAATAATACAAGAATAGCACACACAGTTACACTATCTATAAATGTATGTGTGTGTATATTATTTCTTTTCATAGCTTTTTGGAAGGAATCTAATATACAGCACACACATAAAGTATAAGTTGAATCCTTGAAAAATCGTCTTGCCTTGCCTTTCTGTGCTTTCTGTGTATATATATATCTGGTTGACTGGTCTGTCTAATGTCTTGCGTTATGTCTTTATGTGACCATGGCTGAATATTTAATACTGTTATGATCATTATTATTATTAATACCACCACTACTGAGCTTCGACATACATCATACATCGTACATATCGTACAAACATTGAATGTGTGCCAGTGGTGGAAAATCTTTGGAAAACTCCAAGAGAGGATATTTATATGAAGGAAAATTTTAAAAACCATGCATCTTCTCACTTCATCTCAGCTCAGAATAGATTCAGATTAGAAAGCAAAGGAATGGTCATAAAAATTGAAAGGAGAAAAAAATGGACCTATAATATCTAGATTCTAGATGCATATGCACATTATTATACATTATACAACTATGTACAATGTACTATGTACTGTGTGCATGAAAAAACATCTTGTACCCAGGTGGCTTTTTTGAGAAAGGACGAGCATAAGAGAGAAAAATTTGAACCATCAGTATGAGCAATGAGCATTATTATTTACTTTCTCTGTTGAGATAGGTATCATAATATATACTTGGTATTGACAAAAAAACCAAGAAAAAGTCTGAGACTTCTTGCTCTTCTCTTTGCAATACCTCCAATACCTTAGCAATATAATAATATGGTAGGTGGTTCAATATCAAAGTGATGGTACAACTTACTACTGAAAACACACGTGTTTTCCCATCATATGTATTTATGTGTGTATGTGATCTTCTTTCTTTTCAACAATATAATATCATGCTTGATAACCATACTTGAATTTATCTAATAGTTTTCACAGGAGGAACTTTTTCAATTATGTTCCTTCATCTGCATCACGTATTTCACTATAAACTATAAACACATAAAAAGGGCATCTAAATTGAACATTGAAGTACTTTTTACATGTACTGTGCATTGTGCATGTATATAGTTAAGTTATAGTAATATGTTAATTTCTACTCGTAAAATTGTGATATGTGATCCGAGATGAGTTGTAAAAGAGTATTAAGCTGTGTGATTCGGAAATTTTAGATTATTTAAATTTTAACTACTCATCCTACTTTCAGATTGTCTGTAAGTATAATATTATACTTATACAATGCGTGTGTATATCAATAGTTTACAATCTATAGCTCCGTGAATTGACAGAGCTGCGATAATACAACATCATGCATTATTGGCGAGACACTTGAGACTCAAAAACTCAAATCTGCCTAATTAATATAATATATAGGTTAGGAGTTAGGAATCCACATACGTAGACTTGCCACACATTTTACTCACTCCGTGATGATACTCAAAATTTCGTCAGACTATAATATCATGTATGTACATCGTATATGTAATTATGTTTAATTCGTCAGCGATCAGCATTGTTCTACTCGTGGATTGATAGTGGATTTAAAGTGACGTATGACCTATGTATATATATAGTAAAAAAATACATATACCTAATGTATGCCTATAAAAAGTTTTCTGGGCATTGCAATTAATTTTGTGGTGATATGATGATCTTCGTTTACGAGTATAGACATAATATAGAATGTTTATTCGAAAACTAAAATGATATCAATCTTAATTATAATGATGTGGAGAATTCGACTTACTTTTTAATTGCTGTCACAGTGGACTTGATGCATAAAATGAACTTTGCAAAACTGTGTAAATTGTAAATCCAAGATCCAATACATACAATCAATAAATATTATAATTTGACGCACAATCAATATAAAATCAATCCAAATCCGTTCCGTAGTCCGAGTTCGGAGTTGTAAGAGTAAATCCGATATCCGGTTATCACCACTTCCCGTCTTCAATAATAGTATTTACTGCTGATTAGAACTTTTGATGGGATGTACATATTATTGATTATTGATGAGTAAATACATGAATAACTATGAACTATTAACTTTCAATCAACATTATTTCAATCGCACGAGATTTTTCCAATGTATAGAACTTTAGGCTCCAAAACACAATTAATTTTAATGTGTAGCAACTAAAGCTCTTACTTTTCTTCCTTCCGTCTCCTGCAATGTTTATGAATAACTAATAATGTAGTTTAAAATTAGGTTAAGTTTTCGCGTACGAAGAAGAAAAGAAGAAAACACTGTCGTCTTTCGTATATTTACACCTTAATTCCAGGATTCGGTTTATTCGGATAGTGAAGAAAAAGAGAAGGTAGAAACTTATTCTGAAGAGAAATCACACGAGGAAGTATTTAACCACCCAAACTTAACTAGGATTGCTTCATCCTCGAGTTTACAAAGTGGATTTAATAAATCTATAGGTTGATATCTCTCCATATAAAGAGAAGAGACTTTGATGTTTGTATGCACACTCGAAGTTGCTTCTCGTAGAACTATTCGCTTTGAATTAAAATCTTTGCAATTACCATCGATCCGTCTTTTTGTAAGAATCCTTGGATCAAGGATAATACCGCGAATCTGCATGAGCTAAATTTTCGGATTCCGGAACAGTTTAATTTACTTTTCTAATTGTGTTCTTAATTTTGAGGACTATAATTGGTTTAAATGTTGATTTGTGATATAAAATGAAGATAATTCAAAGTGTATTAAAGTTACCTCATTTCAGGAAGTGTTGCCGAAACGCCATCATATCAAGATCTTATGCTGAAGGTCCACCGATTTCCTTAGCCAGAAAGTAAGTAAAATGTAAAATGTACAGTTGTTAGTTGTTGTTAAAGTTTCATGTAAAAAGTATAAAAAACTACGTTACTTAAATAACATGATTTTGATTATATTTTCAGAGAAGGATGGGAAAGTGCCATCGGTTTGGAAGTACACGCTCAAGTCGCTTCTCAAACTAAAATTTTCTCATCTGCCCAAACTAACTATGGAGCTCCTGTGAATACCCAAGTTGCCCTCTTTGACTGTGCCATTCCTGGAACATTGCCGGTATTTTAATTTTACTCGTATGTAAATAACGTCCATTGTTCATTAAACATTAAAAAAGGGATGCTATTAATGATTTGGGTGATTATTGTTCAGGTTTTAAACAAAAGGGTTGTTGAAGCTGGAGTTCTAACAGCCCTGGCTTTGTCCTGTCAAATCAACACGGTGTCCACTTTTGACCGGAAACATTATTTTTATGCTGATTTACCGGTAGAGATCAGAATTTTATCTTTTGTAGCCAAAAAACAAAGTAAATTATTATACCACAGATACAGTTTTAAAATTTTAAAATGACTACAATATTTTATACATTATACAGGCTGGCTACCAAATAACTCAACAAAGAAATCCCTTAGCTTCCAAAGGACGAATAGATTTTGTCGTGTACAATCCTTCGTGCCATAAAAATGCTTATAATCATCACTGTAAAATTATTCAATTACAATTAGAGCAAGACAGCGGAAAGAGTCTTCATGATAATGACCTACAAAGGTAATACATACTTTTTTTTGAAACTGTTCGCGTATATACAATCTAAATCATCTGGTTCAGCTGGTAGAGATAAAAAAAGAAAAATATGGCCATTTTGTTATGTGTTACTTTGTTTTTATGTGCTTGTAGGAGTCTAATAGATTTGAATCGAGCAGGGGTGGCTCTCATGGAAATAGTCTTTGAACCTAATCTAAAGGACGGAGAAGAGGCTGCAGCTTTAATTAAAGAGCTTGTATTAATATTACAAAAACTTGAAACTTGTGACTGTAAACTGGAAGGTACATACTAAATTGTTGTATAAATGATTTATGATTATTTATAAACCAAAATCTGATCCTCATGTTTCTCTTTTTTCTTTAATTTTATCACTTTTTCTTTTACAGAGGGTTCATTTCGTGTTGATGCAAATATATCTGTAAATAGAGTCGGTAATCCTCTTGGTATACGTACAGAAGTCAAGAATTTAAGTAGTATACGATCAATTGCTAACGCTATTGAGTACGAGGTAAAACGGCAAATTGAAGTCCTTGAGGGTGGAGGAGAAGTTGTGAATGAAACTAGATCCTTTGATGTTATTACAAAGCAAACTGTTCCCATGCGAGACAAAGAAGTGAAACAGGTCAGTTTAAGAAAAATATTGAGCTACACATTGTATGTCTACTTTTATGATGGTGAATGACAGGTAAAGAATTTTTTTAAATGTATATTTTTTTGTAGGATTATCGTTTTATGCCCGAACCCAATTTGCCACCTTTGAGATTATCTTATGACCCCCACAATACACAAAACACATCATTCTTCAATGTCGCAACTATTCAGAAACGAATGAAAGAATTACCAGAGAATCAGCGAAGAAAACTGAACAAAAAGTATGGATTGTCTCTTGAAACGGCTCTTGTAGTTATTGTAAGTGTATTTTTATATTGTGTATTCTAATTAGTTATGCAGTATGTTACGGTCGTGGTTTTTGTTACATGAATGAATGATAACGGTAAAAGTTAAATAATATTTTTGTTCTATTTGTCGTAATTTTTAAACAGAGTATCGATGGACTGTACGACTATTTTATTAATGTCATGAGATCTAAGGCTGATGCTAGTGGGACAAGAGTTGCTAAATATTTACAAGGAGCTGTCCTTGAATTATTGTATGTGAAAAAAATTGACTTTATTGAATGGTAAGAAATCACAGTATCTGTACGACGGTTTAAAACGAAAATGTCTGAAGCAACATAATTAAGTAATCTAGTTCGTAGTGTTAAATATTCTTTTCATTTTTCACTATAGCAAAGTGAATCCAAAGGAAATCGCTGATCTGGTCACATTGTTAGAAGAAGAGCGCATTACTCATGCCAAAGCATCGGACGTTCTAAAACTTTTGATACTTGAAGATGATCCAAGAACTACTCAACAGGTAATGCATCTATATTTTAAATCTAATGGTTTATTCATGTAACCGTATGTAAAAAATATCAAATTGTAGTAAAATATGAAACATTATCTCATAGTCCAAATATATGGTTTTCTGATTTTCAGATATTCAAAGATGAAGGCCTTGAGCAAATCAATGACGAAGAAACTATTAAAAAACTCTGTTTCGGTGTGATTGAGAACAATGAAAAACTAGTCGGCCAATGTCTTAAAAATTCGAAGAAATATTTTCCAAAGCTGACCACTGCCTTTTTTAATGCCACAGAAGGCAAAGTCAATATGAAAAAAGCAAATACTATTATGAAGGCATTGATTGAGAAGAAGGATTGAGAAGAAGGATTGTGCCGGTTAGAACTGTCGTTGAAGAATAATCTAGACATAATGTAACTATTAATTTTTTACGCATGTTAGTACCGATAATATACTATTCGAAAATACTGCTAATAAAAGTACCGATGTTTTCTTACATTTAATTTTTGATATCAATATGACCTTTATTCATTATAGTATTTAATATACGATATAATACTTTTTTTTACTATTCATTTTATTGGACCATTATAAATCTTTTTTTTGTTTGGAGTAATTTTCTTCAAAGCATAAAGTAAGTACAAAATACTTATATACAATTTGTCAAAAGCATAAAATCTAAGCATTCATAATATAAAATATAAAATAAAAATAGTAACTACATACAAGGGATTATCTGATTTCTGAAGTATTTTATCTTGGATTTCAAAGTTAATATTGCTCTTGCTCGACACATTTATGAAAGATTAAGTTAACAAATAGTAAAACTTTATTTATAGAAGACAAACATTATGTTTTTTATAAACTAGAGCTAAGCATAATATTATTATAAGTTCTCGGCCTTTCAATATAGCATTATCAAAGTCTACATCAATAAATAAATAATATCGGTTTGTATAGTTTTGCACAATATATTACTTATATCTTGAAACATTCGCCCTAAATTCTATTTATATGCATGAGTATAAAAGTAAGAAAACCGTGTTAAAAGTAAGAACAAGTTCATTTTTATCCGTCTGAACCAAAGTTAAAATTTTTACCAACGATAGACGATACAGCATCAACAATCTTTGATTTCTTTTCAAGTGTTAGTTGAAGCTGCTCTTTGTCCAATTCTGCGCGAGACAATTTGCGTTCTAGTTCAGCAATTTTATTTGTGGCACCATCAAATTCCTATAAAATTAAGAATTACGACATTGTTAAAAAACGATTTTGAACTAGCGTATTCAACTAAGATAGTTTAAATCGTAATTAGTACTTAATCTAAGCAACTGCAGATTTTCATAGCCGAAACACAACGTAAAAAATGATCTTGTTTCTGTTTGACTTACGGATTTGACTTTTCTCAATTCTTCTCTCAGAACCTTCTTCTCCTCCTTGGCCTTCCTCAGCATCTCAACAAGCTTATCCCGATTTTCTTCGACAGCTAAAAAAATTTAAATTACGTGGTAATTAGTTTATTACTGTTGGATTCACTTTGAGTATATCGTTTCTATTTCCTAAAAAACAAAGAAGAGAAATATGGAAAAAACGTACTTTTCTTATCATTTTGAAGGGCATCAATTTCAGCCTCCATTTTTTTAATTTGAGCTTGCATTGCTTCCTTTACTTGCACAAGGCCAGAACCTTGTTCCTTTAGAAGATTTGATTCCTGAAAAACAAAGTAAAAATGAGCATGATTTTGATAAATTGGTTTTATTGCTAAAAAGTGGCATTCATATAATTAAAATAATGCCTTATATTATCGTAATGAAAATTACCAAAGTGACTTACTTGTTCAAGCAACTTAATCTTAGAATCGGCATCTTTTACAGCATTTTCATACCGACGTTGTAAGGTAGAAACTTCTAGGTCTCTCTGCTCAGTTCCAGCAATATGTTTCGCTACAAAATTTGATTGCTTTTCAAGCTATTCAAGAAGAAGAAGAAACGAACATCACTGATTAATTAATGCTGTCATGTTGATCAGAAATATCGACACATGTTGATAGTTTAAAAGTTCAACTACAAAAAATATTTAATCGACTTGAGTGTACAACTCACCAATGCATTTAGGTTTGCAATGGTTCGATTTAATTGCATAATGTGATTATTGAGCATATTAATTTCATGCTGATGAACTTCCCGTCTGATTTGACACCAACTAAGAATATCCGATGCAGTCGAAGACGAAGGATCAGGCTGAATTACAAACATAAAATATGTAGAAAGCTCATTAAAATTGACGACAAAACCCAATATTTTAAGTGCCATTATTTATAGAATATCAAGCATCATAAAATGCATAATTTTATTTAAAAAGTAACAAACCTTTTGATCATCTATTACATAGTCCATAACTTCCACGTCAGTTGGAGCAATTTGTACGGGTGACACAATATCCGAGCTTGTTTCTGAAGATGCAGGAACTTGTTCTTGAGCGTGTTTTAAACTTTTAGCTGTTGCCCAGATACTTTAGATTTTTTTTAAAACACGTACATTATTATTGCCAGTTAATATTAAATGTCATGTGTGTGTACACAATTGTTCTAATCAGTTATGTTAAATAACGTACCTTTGACGATTGAAGGCAACAGAACTGATCAAGTGTAAGGCTTTTGCGATTTCTTTCTCATCTCCATTCCTTATACAACTTGAAATATGGTTGACAATTTCAGGGTTAGATAATTGATTAAGAAGTATTGTCAGCATTTCCGGAGCTTCAGAAAAGCGTGCAAGAAGGGACATGAGTTCGATAGCGAATACAGACTTTTGATGAACATGTTTCCACCCGGGACTCTCACGAACAGTATTATTAAACAAGTCCTGAACAGCCTTTCCGCTCAACTGCTTCTTCACTACCACTTTTATTTCAGGATCAAATAGTAGAGTTCCATACTGAAAATACACGACAAAATTAAATTACTTAATAATAATGTTATGCACGAATTGGTGGGTAATACTTACAGGCAATTATGTATTATTCTAATAAAAACAAATGCCACGAAATAGCAAGAACTATAATATTACCAATCTGACAAGAGCGATATTCCACTCCAATTTCAGTCCCACCATTGGTGCTTCAGTTATAAGGGAGCCTGACTTGACAACAACTTTAAAACGATTCAAGAAGTCTACGTCTGGTTTATTAGAGGAAAGGTCAATTAGCTCGCTGATTCGGAGCATTATTCGGACGGCATCATACTGAAGTTTTATTTCTGCAGCCGCTAATGTTGAAAGAATGACGCAAGAAACTTCCGCAGCAGCCTGACAACAAAAATATGACCAATAATATTATCATTGTAATGTTTTCAATTACATTTTATCATTTTACAGTATGTAAAAAATGTATAAAGTTTTTGTGAGAAAAAAAACTTACTTTACAACTTTTAACTAAAGTAGAATCTGTAGAAGCTGTATTATAAGGCAATAGGAAGGTGAGCGAAGCCGCTAGAACACATTCTTTTACTTCATCCTGCATAATTTTACTATTGGCATTAACGAATTTCCTCAAATCCTCTTGAAATTTTGTAATGAGTTCTAAAAGTCGATTCTTCGACTCGACAATAGTTTCCGCTTCCTCAGTTTGATCCCTACAACTTGGACTATCGGTGAGGACAAATCTCATCTTCTCGCAAATGTTTTCAATCATTTGCCGAATGGCTTCAATTAGCTCACACCGTACTTTTGCACTCATATTGTTTTCATCGGAGAGGGCGGACGTCATGGCCAGGCTCGCCATTTCATAGCCACTTAAAAAGTTTTTGAATGGAATGCAAACTTCAGTCAAATAATTGAAATGAGACACAAGAATATCAATTCTCAAACTCTGACTTTGTTGCATCACATCGCGAAGGGATTTCCAAGCCGCCTTGTAATTTTCACAACTCCGGAGTATCAGAACACAACAGTGGTTTTTTCTACACACGTTGATGAGGAACTGGAGGTTGATGGTGATGTCATCGGGATTGTTTAGGAAGCTATTGACGGCGTAATTGATTAGGTTAACCATATAGGGAATCTTCCACGTGATGACCATGTCTCGGGACAGATGCTCAATCAAAATCATCATTTGTCGGCAGTCGTCATTGTTCTTTTCATTGAGGAGGAGGCTGGTGAGGAACTTCATCAGGTCATTTTCATCCCTCAATGTTCTCTTGATATCCTCAAAGTCTACAACGTTGATGAGGAAGTTGACCAGAGCTCGGATGACCTCCTTGAACCGAGGGAATTCAACGGGTGAGATGACCGTTGTAAAAAAGACAGTTATATTTTGAATTACTTTGCTTAGCTGAACATCTTGACCCAGGCCATAGTTTTTAAAAATTTGAGCTTGAACTCCCTGTAATTCGAAATAAAACATAAAGAGCAAATTCAGACACATAAACCTTGGAATATTATAAGTAAGTAAACTTTACACTACAACGTAACAACGTACAATAAAATATTAAGTATCAACTATTAAGTACAACATAAACCACTGACACGAAATTCGCATTTGAAATTTCATAGCATTATTTATCGGTTCAACAAGAAGTATAAGTATCATGCATAATCATTTTAATTTAATTTAATGTGAGGAAGATGAAAAACAAAAGTTTGCTTTCTTTCTTACCTTTAGAGTTGCTTCTAACTCGACGAGTAAATTTTTAGTGGGATTTACTTTAATCTTGTCAAAAACAGTGATAAATTTAGTGGCGGGGGGCTCCAGGTTTGTTGTCGAGGATTTGGGTAAAGGTGGCATGATTATTAATTATGATTGTGATTGTATATTTAATTTGTCACTTTAATTTTAATTACGATTGACAAGAGAGTTGTGAAATGAGTCTTTAGATTCAACGGACGGATATCACGGATGTCTGAGAAATGCGGCAAAATTTCCCTCTCGTTTACTCAAAAAATCCAGCAAAAAAAATACTTATGCACGTGAACATTGAGCATAATAATAATAATAATAATAAATGTATACTTACATATTTAAAGTTAAGAACTATAGTTCGAAGTGTGTAACCATCATCACAGTGCATTTCATATTGTTTAATTATAGTTAATCGCTTTAATTATACTGTAGTTATGCCTGGACATTCGTGTTTTCACGTGGGTTGCAGATCGGGTTATAAAGGCACAACCAACAATCATTTTTTTCGTCTTCCTAATAACTCGGAACGAAAACAATTGTGGTTACATAATATACCGAAACGTGTTGACAAACAGTTCGACGATACGTCAAGATTGTGTCATTTACATTTCGAGGAAAAGTATTTAATTAAAGAGCATACAGTTAAATATTACGACCAGATCATAGCTAGACAACCTCGTAAACTTTGGGATTTAACCGAGGATGCCGTTCCTACAATATTTAAAAATGATAAAGTTCCAAGTTATTTCGATAAAAAGGCACCTGTATTACGAAAAGCTCCAACTGTCAGACATGAAATTCCAGTGAAGAGGCCAAGACCGAAATCCCTAGTAGAGGTTGATAGAGCTCCAACTCCTGATGGTGAACATCCCCCTGACGGTATCGATCTTGTTGGACAACTTAAGCAAGAAGCTGCCAACCTAAATCTGCCATCAAACGATTGGGGGCTTAAAGTTGGAGGGCTAACAGAGGATGACCCTGCCTTCATGATCTTTTATGAATTGACTGGAGGAGCCAGATATAATGGAGGAACATTATTAGCTGATGTTCCATTATCCATCAGAAAGTCCATAAGGGTATGTAAATATAAAACAGTTAACAGTTACTACTTACTGAAGTTTGTTTATAGTGTAAGTATGTAAGTATGTATATGCATGACGGCATGACTTTATGAATTTTGTTGTTAAAATGTAGAAATTACTAAATATATAATACTTTTTGTTCCTCCAACAGGTATGCCAAGATTTATCCGTCGTGGTTCATGTCATAGATAAACTAGTTCCTTCAAAAAATATTTCAAGTGTTCAAGATCTCCAAAGCCTCATTAACCATGTCAATTTAATTCCGCTGTGTGAGGGAGTAAAAGGATTTGGTTGCATCCAGGTGAAGTGCAAATCGTGTACAAAGGATACAAACGGAGTTTGGTATTCTAATAAATGTTTGAGGATGTGTAATACAAAAATGTGTACTGAGTGTACTAAAACTCTGTGTCTTATACAATTTTACTACTCAAAGGCTCAAAGGCTCGTCATAAAGAACGTAACCAGGGCTAATAAAAAGGCAAATTATCACCACAGTCACTAAATAGTATTTAATGCCTTTAAATTAAGAGTGACACTTAAGCGTTTGATATTACAGTTTTTTACAATGTACATATTTCCAAGAAAATATTTTTAATAGAGAAAAAGTCTGTCATAATATAATAACAATATGATGTGATAACTATTACTTTTGAGCAAGAAGAGACGGGAAACAAGAAGAAAGTAAAATTAAATGAGTTCAAGTTAAGAACATTCTGAGTAGGTACAAAGCAAACTGTGAAGTTGGACATATTATATATTTTATATTTTATACACAAGTTAACTTTTATTTATCACTAGTACTCAATATTGTAGTATCTAAAGATCAATAAGGAATAACTACCTAACATGAATTTATTCTTGAATAAAATGCATAACATAATCTATTATGACTAATTTTTGCGTTATGCCTACGTTTAATTGTTTTTTATTTATTTGTCGTTAGATTTTTTGAGCCATCGGTCTAATACAGAATGAATACAGAGCTGATTTTCGTGCATTTATAACCAACAATGAAAACAGTACATGGTATTTTTATTTGTGATGTCAAAGTCATCTCAAAACTAAGGGCTTGAACCATTTCAAGTCTTATGGTTTATGTTTGGCTAGTTAAGATAGCGTAGATAAAAGTCTTTTGAGATGACGAAGAAAAGGACTTTTTTCCATTGATATACACATAATAATGTGTTATCATATCATGTCTACGGGTCTTCTTGTTCTTGTTTGTCGATTGGAAGTATTTTTTTTGTATGTATATATTGAAGGGTATTAACTATATATAATATAAGGATGAGAAAGAGAAAGAGGGGGAGATTGGGTTGGTGGGGACAGAGCAATTCTTTTCGGTGAAATAGCCAATTTGAGATGTAATACGTTGAAATATTCATTGGGAGGATGGAGGAAGAGGAATATTGTTGGTATTGGGGAACTCTTATAGCCCGAGACCCATTTATGTCCGTGTAAAAATGACTTTGGTGTAATGTTCATCAGGTTTGAATGGCTTCCCAGCTCCTGATATTGCCCTCGCACTTGTCCCTGCTGAGACCAAATTATCCCCATAGACTCGGAATTCCACGACTTGTTCTTCTACTTCTTCTTCTTCTCTCCTCACTTTGCACATTCTCCACTGTATGTACTTATGTATCCCTATTACTTCTGTGTATATTGTATATTATATTATTATAGGTATGCGCTACAAGCTACAAATGTTCACACAAATATATACCAACGACATAGTTAGAAATTGTGTAGATTGTACAATAGATAGTCTATATTATGCAGTCTGTACTCTGCACAGTACATTTTCCTGTTTCTCTCTTTGTCCTTCTCCACAGTACAATAGCTACATTATTATACCTCCGGCTTTTTGGGCATTGGGCACACAACTCAACATCATGCTACAAAATACAAATATACCAAATAATAATGGTAGCAAACTGTGTGTATATACATTGGGTATACACAGAGCATCAGACGTCATCCAATCAGGCAGAAGACAACCTGCTTCATCCTCAAAATCCCTTATTATTTTACCCCTGTTCTTCGTCTCCTTCCCCACCAAACGACCTTTTCCTCCCTTTTCATCTTGCACATTTAAGGAAGCAAGCAAACAATCATTTGAATTCTCCAGTTTTCCATTTTGCTCCGACCGTTCCTTCGTCTTTCCATATTTTCATCTGCAGAACGTCGACATTTTTTACTTATGGGGAAAGCAAGTGAAAAAACTTTTTCTTGGAGGTAAAAAGGCTGTAAAAAGTTTTTTTTGCTCTCCTCATCCGTTTTGCATTGTTCTACTTGCATTGTTGTACATTGTGCACACACCTCACACACACACGTGCTTCACGTTGTTTGTGATGTATTGGCAATTTTATTGTACATATGTAGAGAAGGGATCGACCTGGTAATGGAGAACATGGGATAGAGGACAATGTCGAGCATATGTATAATGATGTATGTAGTATGTAAATGTGTAGCGTGTAGCCTATAAAAGCTATGTATTATTATTATTATTGGGCAAAGAATACGGAGAAAGAGCAGGATGGACTTGCCATGTATGTGTATGTATGGAATATGTATGAGGATAGTTGGAGGGGGGAGGGGGGTAGTGGGGAGTACATACGATTGTGGACGTGAATGTGTGTGAATGTGTATGTGTATATGAAATGGTTTTGTATTTTTGGTATGTTGCTGGACGGCACGGAGACTCGACTGGAGTTGGTTGCCGCTGCTCTCCAGTTGGTGTTTGGAGTTTGGAAGTGCACTCACGACTCTGCCTATGGCTTTTCCTCTCTTTCTTTTGCCGGCCCCGAACTCCGCCTCGTGAATTATTAATGCGTGGATCCGCTCAGGAGAAAAGCCCAGTCAGACAGCACACAGCAGAGCAGAGACAGAAAGAAAGAACCGGAGAAGCATCCAAATCTGCCTCCTTTTCTCTCTCTCTCTCTCTCTCTCTCTTTCTATGTATGTTCCTCTTCAGAATCCTCCGTTCCCTCGCGCTCTCTCTCTCTCTCTCTCTCTCTCTGGCTTTTTCTCTGTGTCTCCCACTCACCATCCATGAAATGTCAACTCGGAGTGAGAAAAAGTGTACATACATACATACGCGGGCACAACTTAGGCGAGTATAGACACAAACTATACGATTGCCATTCCCTTCTCCCGTACTGTTTGTATAGCTCTGTGTATGTATATGTTATGTGCTGTGTGTTTGTCTTTCTTGCAGCATCCGAATCTCGAATCCAATCCAATAGCACGCATCACATGCTTCTCCTCCACTCGTAGTATCCTCCTCCTACTTCTGCGTTTCTCCTCTGGTCTCTGGTCCATCTACTTCTTTCTTCTCTCTGTCTGTGTGTGTATGTCGTATGTAGTCTGTATGTAATCAAACAATTAACAACCGCAAGCAGTACACTGCACACACACACACACACACAGAAAAAGTCACAAGAAGAATGCAGACAGTAAAGGCAAACGGTAAAGGAACGTACAGCGTACAGTCTACTTGCATACGCCAAAAGATGTAAAGAAAGTCAAGGAATGTCCCTCATTTTGTGGCCTTCCCTTTTCAGCAATAACAACAGGAATTTCGCATTTGCTTCAAAAGTCCAAGATGATAATACTTTTATACTATAAAACTTATATTCACATATACAGGATTCAGAATTTGGTGCAATAATATTATGCATGTCTGAATGCCTTGACTGCATTTTCTTTTGTGATGCACTCGATTCACATAATACAAAGGATGAGGAACGAAACGAAAAGAAGGGAAAAGGAGAGAGCGGATCGCGGATCGGGAGTAAATTGGACAAAATGGATTGCATAACAAGTTTTGGGGGATGTTGATGGAAGATTCGGATCCTTTTTTGATTTGATTATCCAACACAGACGTGATCAATGGCGATCCACTCTCTGCTTTCTGCTCTACTCTCTCCCATACCTTTGTACTTTGTACGTACATGCTTATGCTTACAATACATTGAAAACAGCATATATGTGAACTAAACGCATACAGTACACAGTACTCAATTGTCAATAGACCATAAGGAAAGGCAGTTGGCCACTTTCTCTGTATTCTGTATATCTATTACGACATTCTCCCAAATGCTCTGTGCACAATATTCGATCAATCGAAAATATCTGTATTGATTGAATGTTGTATGCTTGTGATTTTAATACATGAATATAATGCTATACTTGTCCATTGTACATTGTACATATACCTACTTGTTTTATCAAAAGGAAAAAAACGATCCAGCTTTTACTATACATATGTACAGAATTTAAAAAATGCTCGTATATAAATATATAGCATATAGCACTTGGGTCAGTCACATTAAAACTCGCCAAGGAAATTGCTTTGGTTGGGAAAGCAAAACAAAATGTACGTCGAGCATCTACATTTGTGTATGTATGTATGTATGTGGTGCCATTTCACTTGTTTTGTGGCTATTGATAATGTTGCTGGTGTACATAGATGAAGAGAGAATGAGGAGGAGACGCAGGAGGAGGACGATTTGCTTTTTCGCCTTGTTTCTTTCGTTTGTTTGTTTGTTTGTTTGTGTGGATGGGAAAGTTTTATCGTAAATCGTTATAGCTGTTGATGGTGGGGTTTTGTTGGGAGTGTTGTGTTGTGTGTTGTACTCGACTGTGTTGGTCCATCCATTCCTACATTAATAATGAACAAAATCCGCAAGTGCTCCTCATCAGCTGATTTAACAAACAAGCCCAAGCCCACCAATATGTATACACAACTCAATATACATACATACATACATACAGCCAAAATGCAGAGACAGAGTCGTCTCTCTTCCCTTTATAACCCTATATTTACGTACATAAAATCAAAGGGGGACTATGTGCATAGGAACAGATCAAAGGGGGAAAGTTCAACTGGTCAAAGGCTGTAATTTCTACACATATTATGCATGTTAGTATGTATGATTAGTTTTTCCATGTACAGCCGGAAAAATTGGTCATGATTCTGCAAACTTTTGCACAGGAAAACCAAATGCGGATAAAATCCCTTGTGCAGTATCAAAATTACAAAATAAATACTAATCGTAAGTCCGATACAATGTGAGTGTGACTCGGCGTGAAAAGGATTAAATTGATAGAAAACTTTATAGTTTTGTTTATAACTGTACACAATACGTACTCTGTATAACATTAGGGATAAAAAGAAAACGGAGATGGATGCATCTATGGATTGTATACATTATAGTAGTGTCCATTTACTAGGGAAAAGTAAAAAGAGGACGACGACGAAGACGAAGAAGAAAGGGACGGACTGGCCACTCCAAAACTGCAATTGGAGTTGGAGTTGAAGTTCCTGTTCCAGTTCTAACTCCAGGTCTAACTCCAACTCTGGGTTCTCCGTTCTCCAGCCACAGCAACTCGTTCACTTGGAAGGGATTATTTATTCATGGTTTCCACTCTTCCTTCATTTACTTGCGTCTTGCTTCTTCACACGCCAACTATCAACTCTTATCTCTTATCTGTACAGAATAGATACCCTTCCTTCTTTTACTTCTTTATCTTCTTCTTGTTTCTCCCAACAACTTTACGCATCAACTTCACCATTTACGATTACGTCGTCCTTTCCTCTCTTCTCCAGCCGATCTCCTGCTCCTGCTGCACTCCTCTCTCTCTCTCTCTCTCCTTCCTTTTCAACTTGGACCAAAAGTCTATCTCAAATTATTTTTCTCCATCTCACTCTACCTCTTCTTTCCTTCCCCTTTTTCCCTCTTTGTCTTCTCACCTCGCCTAATCAACTCTATTAGCCCGTGTCGATCCACTCAGGACTCAATCATCAAATTACGGATATTTCCTGGAGGAAATCCTCCAGAAACAAAAAATCACTCAACTCCCAACTCCATCCTCCCAGCTTTTCCTCTTCTACTATGTATACTTCCTATACATTACATACATGGCATATTATGCTCAACTGGAACTGCTGGATAAATGTCTATAGAAAATTCTCCAGTTCTTTGCTGCAGCGTCTCAAAATATAAATACGTATAATATTATTTCTAGCAATGAGAACGTTCCTGGAATTTTATCCTTGGCTCGCAATATTAAGGCTAATAGAAGGAGCTGGAGAAATCTTTAGAAGAGGAAGAGAGCAGTCATGTCAATTGTCATTGTGAGGGACAAGTTCTCCAGGAGGAAGAACAAGAAGGAGTAGCAATAGTCTTATCTTGATGTGTATCTTTGTCATACACTCAACTTGTCAAGGCTCCATTTCCCCCCAATCTTGGATCTCTTTCTTGGATCCAGATAGAATAGATCTGAAATCCTGGAGAATCCAGAATCTTCTTCTTGTGTCTGTCTCAGAGGATCCGCTTTTCGAGTCGGACACTTTGGTTTCCATCACGATGGAAACATTTAACTCTTCTTCTTCTTCCTCTTGAATTGAAATACAAGAGAGAGATGAGAGGATAATATAAAGAGAGAGAGAGTCAGTCATGAATGACTTTTGGCTTCCCCGAGGTGAAAGTGAGAGGTGGATGGCTCATGTTTCTCTTTTTCTTCCTGTTCTTCTGGTTCTTCTTCTTCTTATGATGGATCAAAGGTTGAGATTGGTGAGATTGAGATTGAGATTGGGATTGGGTCTCCTATATATATACTATACGGTACGGCCAAGTCAAGTCATTCTGGTGATTGACTCTCGTGAAATTTTTATTCTTTCCAGATTTTCCGAGCCAACTCCTCCTGTCAAATCCCACCATTTCTCGCAAAATCTGATATCTAATTTAAAATTTAGTAGCGAGAGATTCCTCTTCTTCTTCTATTCTATCCTTCTTCTCTGTATGTGTACATAGCTCCGGTTTTCCCTCTCGCCTGCCCGTCTACTCCTTCTTCTCTCTGCCTGTCGCTCCGGACCTTCCAGTCTGTCTTGTTCACTTCTCCTCCACTCATTTCAAGGCTCCCTCCATTCCCCCCTCTTCTTCTTCTTCGTCTTCCGTCTCTCTGTATTTCTTATCCAGCTTCCTCTTCCTCCCGGAAGATCTCTTCACCACAATGTTATCTCCCTTCTTCTTTTCCTACTATCATCATCATCATGGTTTGCGTTGAACGTTGAAACCCGAGAAAGCATTTTACCAAAACCATCATCCTTTAAAATGCTGGATAAAAATGGAATATTTTTAGACAAATGTAAACAAAAATGGATACTGGATATCTTTTTACATCATAAATCCATCAGTCTCAAATCCCAACTTCACACGTAAAAATCTAGCAGGAGTTTGCACAGTAGAAAAAATGACTGTATTTTTGGAAACGCGACACTTTTTGCCCCAAAAAAGGAAGGCAAAATGGTCTTTTTGTTTCATAAATTTTGTTTTTCTTGGATTTTTGAGAAAAAGCAGCTTCTATGTAGATTAAAGATAGCTTACAATTTTTGATAGCATTCTTTTTAACCTTACGATTAGTATGTACCAATGTGTAATATAATACAGTAGAGAGTGCGAAATTCAAAGCCCAGCGTCCAAAAGTCAAAAGTGAGCTGCCAGACGAGTCTCAGCATTCAGCATTCAGCATCAACCCAAGGAAAAGCAAAAAAAAAAGAAGAAAGAGATGCATAAAGAAACAGACAAGGTTTTTTTATATTCTCGACGAGGTAAAATTCCTGTTTTTTCTTCCGAGAGAAAAAAAACGAAGATCAAGTTGGCGTCTAACATATTATGTAAGCTCATTCCAATGGTGTAATGTACCTATACATACAGGAAGGTATGGAAAATACAAGAGAAGGATTAGAGGAAGAGAAAGAGAGGGACTGCATGGATGGATCTGGATAAAAAAGCATGGAGAAAGGGAGAAGTGGAGTCGTCATTGGAGGCTCTAGAGAATCCAGAATTTGCTTTCCTTGAAAAATCCTCGAGGACGTGCACAATTCAAACAGAACGGAGAATGTAGAGGCAGAGCTTCTATATAGATATATGTATATAGTTATTTTATACAGAAAACTGAGAAAGAGAGAGAGAGAGAGACGAGTGTGGATTTACTTTTAGTTGTATCTACTCTTTTCTCTGAACCGGATTCCCTTTCCTTTCCTTCTTCCCCACATCCTTCCTCTCTCTCCGTCTCCTCCTCTCCATACTCTTTTTTCCTGGATAAATCCGCTTCTCCTCTTTTTTTTGTTACAAAACTCGACTTTTTTGAACAAACCAAACGGTTGCTGCTGGGAGCTCAACAAAAAGTTGAACTTATGCTATCCTATTTTATACAGAGAAAAAAATTGTTCCTTCATGCTCTATAATATTATAAAGTATACAAAGTTAGAATTTCTTCTTCATTTTCTACATTTTATTGTAAGCATTTTGAATTTTTTTCAATTTTTTTAGCACCTGCAAAAAAACCATCAAAATTTTATCAGTTTTTGAATAATTTCTATTAATTTCTTGGGAATTTGTCTGAGTTGTCATGGTAAGAGGTGTCCAAGATTTTTCTGGCGTTTGTTGATTGTTGGCAATTTTAGTTGACAGTTGACAACTATAGAGCGAGAGGATCAAAAAATAGATTGACAGTCGACGACGATAACATGGCGGGGCTCACGAGGTCACGAGGTCAAGTCAAGGGACCAGGAAGATGGTTTATTATAAAAGAAAAGCTCTAAATTAGTGGTCGTCCTCCTGCTCTTTCGCCGGAAAAATGAACTTCACCTTCGTGAGCAAAGGGATCGGAGCCGCGGCCAACAAAAGCTCGAGTCCGGTAATTTACCAGTATGACCTCCCTGGAATCCCGCACGCGCTCCAGCGACGAAAATTGAGTGAGGCGGACCGAGCCTTTGAGGCCAAGAAGAAGGTGCTGAGCGGTCGCCTCCCTCTCCTCAGCGAGGGCGAGATTTCAAAGTACCGCTTCCCCTTCTACCTCCTCCTCCTCAACGAGCTGAATGCGGCGGGTCAGGAAAAAACGGCGACCGAGGTCAAGCTGATTTTGAAAGAGGAGGAACTCCAGGCTCAACAACACTTGCTGGAGGAAAAAAAACGGCTCACCCGGCAAAATGAGCTGCTGCAGAGTATTGCGGACACTTTGAAGTACAGCTGGATGCTCATCGGTCAAAGTTAGTTTTTTGTTGAAAGCCATGCTTTTAAGGTGACAGGTCAGAGGTCAGAGGTCACAAGGTCAAAGGTTAATAAAAAATTAAAATTTTGCAGAGCAAGTTGACACGGCCATCACGATACGAAAGCGACTCGCCGAAACCTTGCTGGAAGAGGACGACAAACTCTGGCTGGTCAAGCTCGTCTATGAAAGTTGTTTAAAAATCTCGCAAAGGTTCGAAACGCCGGAAGTGTGTCGAAAGACGACCAGCGAGATTAAGTGTATTCTTGGATATCTGGAGTACACCCAGGCCGCGGAGAGCGAGGAGGCTGTGGAAAGGGCGCTGGAATTGTTGCAGGAGGTCAGAAAAATTTCCAGGGGTCAGCACTGGATTTTTCAGTCCAGGATTGTGGTGGTGACACTAAAAAGGCCCGTTTCTTTTATTGGATTTAGAGAGGGTGAGTCATAATTTTAGGTTTTTTTAGCAACAACAATTTTTTGAAAAAAGACTTGAAATTTCGAATAAAAATTAAATTACAGAGCATGAAACTATTAACGGTCAGTCGATGTTAACCTTCAACGTGGCGACGCTGCTGTATCACGAAATTCTTTTGTCCAGAGCGGCGCAACTCGCCGCCTGTGAACCCGAGGACGGCTCTTTTTGTAATTTTAACGAGGCTCAACAATTAACGGAGCAAGCATTAGAGTAATTCTTGTTTAAAATTCATAAATTCATTTTTTCCAAAATCTCTGATCTTTTTTGCAAAAACCAAATTTAATCATTTTTTTCAGATTAGCTTTAGAAATCCACGAGTCGACCTCCATAAGTTGCGCGTATTTGACGCTAGGCAAAATTTTTCTAAAATCTGGAGAATTTTCCAAGGCCATGGAGCAGTTTCGAAAACTGGAGAGCCACGCCGACTTCCACCGGGACTATGAGACCAAGGCCATCGCCTACAATTTTCTTGGGCAGTGTTTTATGAAGTATGTAAATCCCCAAATTTTGAACCCCTAAAAATCATTGACCTCGTTTTTACCTTAAATTGACCTTTTTTTTATTGAAATTTTGATCAGAATGGAAAATGCAACGGCGGCGCTGGAAATGTTTGTCCAGCAACAGGAGATCAGTGAAATCCGGAAATATCTTGACCTGGAGGCGGAAGCCCTTCAAAAAATTGGCCGCACCCTTCTAGCCGAGGGTCAAACAATGGAGGCGGACCTTTGTTTCCAGGAGAGTTACCACAAATTCTGCGAGTGGGAAGCGCTGGACAAAATGGAGAAGGAGCGGGAACTTTACGAGGTGAGGAAGGGAAACCGGAAGGTCAAGATCAGCGTTGCGGGGGACGAAGGAAACGGAAGTGAACAGGGGGAGGAGGAGCCGCCCCTCCCCCACACACGACTGTCCATATTGGCGCAAAAGAGTAGAAACCGCATGCTGGAGGCCCAGCGCAAAACGGTGTTGGGTCACGCCTGGGCGCTAAACGCCATCGGCGCGGGTCAAAATGCGTGGGGTCGATTCGCGGGTCACTGTCGTCGTCACCGGCCGAAGGACCTGGAGCAGCTGGCAGAATGGAAGACCGCGCGTCACGCGCTGCATTCCCTCCCCTCCCCGGGTCACGCCGCCAACGTGGTCACCGATTTTTTCACCGAGTTTGAGAGTGGGTCAAAGAGCAAGATCCCGAAACGGAGTGTCCAGAGCATGGTCCGGATTTTGGTGGAGGGGAACAAAAACCTGCCGGCCAAGCATATGGTCCAACTGCCCGCGGACAGGAAGAGCGTCGCGGCCTTTGAACAGGTCATCAAGGAGGAGGAGAAGAAGGCGGTCAATGCGCACAAAAGTTCGACGGTGGCGGTGAAGCGGGTGGTCCGGGTGCTCTTTGCGGGGATGGCGAGTCACGTGCCGTCCGTGGTCAGGGTCATGAGCGCGGTTCCCGCGGAGTTTGACGAAGGGAGTGAGCGGCGGTATTCGAGTGACAAGGAGGAGGTCTTTGGGCCTCTCCATGACTTTGGCCGGCACGGGATCCAGGATGGAGTCCGAAATCGGCTGGAAGATATGGAGTCCAAAATGCCGCAGGCCAAGCGGAGTCACGTACCCAGAACCTCGCTGGCGATTCACGGCGGGATATCCAAGGCGGAAGTTCATGCCCGCCCCTCCCTCACCTTCCGCATCTCCTCCATCTCCCGGGCCAACTCCCAACAGTATGAAACGCACTATGATCTCCGGGATATCCAGATTTCGGGGGGCAATCGGCGGCGGCCCCCCAGTTTGCAGCCACCTTCGGAGTGGACGGAGACCACAGAACAGGATCCTTCCATAGACTTTTAGAATGTAGAGCTGGACTTTTTAGCCTTGTATTACACGTTTTAACCCTTCTTGACCTCGTATCCGCGTTTGTCTTTGGTTTTAGCAAGTTAATTTTGATTTTGATGGCTAATTAACTAACTGATGATTTAACTATTTGCGGTTATTTTAACTTTAATGTACATGCATACCCATTACACATGGTTGAACATTTCTAGTTTAAAATCCGTTTTTTCTTTGAAAGCCCATAATTTTCTGGATTGCGTGAGTTGTTATTATGATATTTTTGCTAGTCGAGAGAAATGATGAATTATTATTGGAAATTTTAAGCTATTTTGTTTATAGCAATTAAAAAACATGTGGTCATTTGTAAAGTGGAAAAAAGTGAAAAGTAAATGGTGCAAAGTTACAATAAAAATATGAAGAATCTGATGTCCTGTATTCTCTGTAATTTTAATATACATAGGTAATAATATCACAGGGTGATAGGAATTGGGGTGTTGAAAAGGGATGATTAATTTTCTACTGGTGAAAAATAATTTTTCAGATTAGATTAGATGCCCTTCAAAATTAAAAAGGTAGAAAAATTAAGGTTTTTAGTACTTGGGGAGTATAGTTATGCATTATCAGGCTTTTAGTTGCTGGAGTATCTGAAAGAAGAAGAAGAGAATACCGTATATGTTTGAATAGTACGGCACCGGCCCCGCAATAAGCATTCTGTTCTGCGCAGCTTTCGCGTATATAT